>VDFB02374102.1:0-68993 GCA_007258455.2 Sequoia sempervirens | reverse complement strand
GATGAGGAAAAGAAAAAGATGGAAAGAGAAATTGAAAGGAAAAAGCAAGAAATTCAAGATATGCAGACAAAAATAGATAAAATAATGAAAATAACTGGATAGATAATGGAGTGTAGGCCGCCACCCAAAACATATGCAATGTGTCTTAAAGAACAATTCCTTTGGTTCAAATTAATGAGGATCTCCAGAAATTTGGATCCCGATATTGAAACAGCCAAGAAATTCTATGATGCTTATCAAGTGGCCCCTAATTGGTTGAAGAACTCCATGTGTGAACTATATTTACATGGTTATTTAATTCCTGCAAAAACTGAATGGAACCCACTTCTTTATATAGGTGATATCCATTTAAGAGCACTTATGTCTTGGGCTGCAAATGAGATCAATTATGGAAGGCAATTGGAAACATATGAAGAAACAAAAAAATATGAACCTATTCTTCTCAGAGCTGAAAGTTCAGAACCACGCACAGTTTTAAGAACCTGGTTTAGAGTTACCTATGGATGCAATAAACCTGAGGAAATAGAGAAATTTTTTGACATCAGAAAACATGTATATAGTTAGTTTAAAGAACATAAATATACATTTTGGAAACTCACCTCTTCAAGGATTGAGACAAGGTGGGAGAGACTGACAGTTAGTCTAAGAAAGACAAAGCCTCATAGCCCCTTGAACTTCACAGTAGCGCTCAGGAGATCAGAAAGGTACATGCAACTAGGTTTGCAAAGCAGATTTGAATTATGGATGCCACTGACCTTCCAACCTCCAGTTTTAATGTGGCTACTCTATCCTTACCAAGCCAAGCAAATCAATGCAGAAATAGAGAACCGTAGATATGAAAGATGGGAGTTTACCAGAGGTTTTTACTACAAGTTTGGAACTTTGCTGCAAGGTCATCCTACTCCAACAAATTTCAGGGAAATAACAAGAAAAGTTAATGTTGGAGGACCAAAATTATCATAAGTAGGGGGCAGAATGATGAGCCTTAAATATGCTCATACTTTGAAACTTTGATACTCTTACTTTTATTGTTAATAGTTGTCTAAATCTGTTGATTAAAGACTTTCTGGGTAGTATCCTATAGCAATGAATTCTATATTCCTGCAGCTTGATAACTTCATTAATTACCTTTTTGACTACCTGCATCGCTAGTGTGTGCTTATGATTTTGGATAATGGAATAGGATTAACATGTGATTAATGAATAGATGATGTGTCACTTGTGTGTATGCTTTCCTTCGCCTCTGTTATTTATTGTAGGATTGTTGGAGGGAGCTAAAGCTAATCAAGCGCAAGAATCTCGACTTTTTTGAAGAAGTCATTCTAGTAATAACTTTTTGACCGAATCTTTGGGAAGATGCTTAAACGGTCCTTTAATTTAGGGAGTGTGTAATGCTATATTTTCTCTGGGTCGCGTCGAGCAGATAGAATTTAATTTATGAATATCTGTTCTACGGATTCAGAATGTATTTATGATCACAACTTCCTCTGTTAATTAGTTAGTTGTCTTTTTCATTTAAATAATCGTTCCTCCTGCTTGAGTGAACGAGGATCAAATAGTATGTGTTAGAATTAAGTTGAACAAGTAATAAAGTTCTTTGTTAAGTTTTATTTTTAAAACAGAGTAATCGATGTATCCTAGTTCTAAATATGAATAAATATCGATGAAGCTTTGAGTCAACTTCTTGTGTAATCTAAGTTGATGCTTGCTAAGGGGGCCCACTTAGTAAGTTTTCTGTAGCAAGTTGTTGTGATTAACTGTTCATTTCATGTTGATTACTAGTTAGAATCTATTTCTATAGATTTCAACACAAACTCAGCTTTGTATTGTTCTTGTAGCATAAAGCCAGTTCACAGTTTGTCCTTTAAATAGTTGCTATGATTTTTGTTTTAGCCGAGTTGTGTTTAAGTTAAAAAGCTTTACGTTGTATTACTGTTAAGCATTTATTTTCTATAGATGTTGATTGGAAACTAGTTCTTAGTGCACATACCATGCTGCTCCATTTAAAGTATACGCACCTTGGTTTGATAAAGTAAATGAACGACCATGAAAAGATGTTAGTCACCTATTGGAATGTCCAATTCCCACATTTAGTTCTGTTGTGACTTTTATATCCTTTTTTGGGCATGAACAAAGTTCTTAAACGAATGTCTTGATAACCTTGAAGCCAAAGCATCCTTTTACCCATCCATGATGTCACAAAATATTCCTACTATTGCACCTCCTAATCACTTTGGATACCTACATCCTAAAACTCAAGAAGGAACTAAGATCCCTCCATCAAGTGGGCCTAGTTCCTCTTAGAAAACACATCCTCAACCCTTTTATGACCACAAAGTTACAAATACAACAATTAACCTTGAAGAAACATACGAAAAAGGATTTACCATCTTAAGCAAACAAGGGTGTGATACAACAAATGAACATGACATTCACCAACCTTTAGAACATAAACCAATAGAATAAAATACAACAAGACTAGGATATCAAGATCCTCCTCATGCTGACAAGCCTCCTTTTGAATATTGGAGACTTTGAGATGATGGTACCATGATCTTTGATTCTCCTTTTGACTTGATAATTCTCCTTCCATGTGAATGACCATTGCTTAATTTTGATAATAAGGATTCTAGGATCCCCATGGGTTCTCTTCCTTCTTCCATTCATGAAAAAGGAAAATCTAGAAAATGAAAATGACCTTACAAATTGAGAAAGCTCAAGTTTCCTACTCATCCACCACCTGAATTAAAGGATACTTCAATTAATTTTAAACCAAGGTCTTATGTACTCTTACCACCTTCCAATAGGTTGGTCATTCTCCCTAAAGATTCTAATATACCATATTGCAAATATCATCATGTTCTTTGGCATCGAACTAAAGAATGTCAGATGTTGAATAACATACTAGACAAGTATCACTTCACTGATACCGATTGTTTTCCTATCATCTCTTAAAATAAAATCCTCTCCCCATGCTCTAGTTGTAGAATTTTCTATTCTCACTATTGTATGATCCCTTCCCATCAGCCCATTTGCTTCATTCTTTCCCTATACTCAGTAGGGGGCCAAGAAGTTGTTAACCTTGTCCTTGTAATGCATTTTTATATGTCTCTTAACTCCATTATTCATTTTCTGCTTATATTACTTAAGATTAAGAAACCAATAACTTGGTTAAGGGTTGTCTTACATTTGCATTAATAGTTTCTCTTTTCTTTGTTTTGTTTTATGTGTTTATTGCATTCCCCTATCATGTATGTTTTATGTGTTCTCTCTCTCTTTGTGCACTTCCTCTATTTGTACCTCTATTCTTCTACATGTCATACATTGCCTTTTTCCTTTTTGTTTTGTGTTCTCCTTTTGGGGATGACACAAAGCGTTGAGACACCCTATGTCTCTTCCATGTTGACCCAATTGGTCCCTTTATCTTTTCTTTTTTTTCTTTTGTTTTGTGTTTTCCTTTTGTGGATGATGCAAAGCATAGAGATGCCTTATGTCTCTTCCATGTTGACCTAAAAGGTCCTTTTCTTTTTCACTTTTGTTTTGTGTTCTCCTTTTGGGGATGACACAAGGCATTGCGACCAAAATGTCTCCTTCATGTTGACCCAAAAGTTTTTCATTTTCTTTTCATTCTCTTTTCACTTGTGCTCTCCTTTTGGGGATGATGCAAAGTGTTGAGACCACAATATCTCTTCCATCTTGACCCAAAATAGACATTTTTTCCTTTTATTTTGCTCTCTTTGTGTCATTCTTTTAGTTCTATGTGCTTTGGGGAATGATGATAGTTCTAAGCTCTTTAATAAAAAGCATTGCAACAACAAACATATTGACCCCAAATCCATAGATCCCTTATGTGTTTGGTGTGTTCCTTTATGGGGGAAACTCTGTTTCTTTTGTTCTTTTTTCATTTACATGAACCAGCCTTACTCAGAAACATATGACTTGGCATAGGGGCTTTCCAAGTTGGCTTTCATGTCTCATTTCTTTTTGCATTTTATTTCCTTCGCTATTTTAAAATAATTGCTCCTAGAACGATGTGTAGCAATTCCTTTAAAGTGGGGGGCATACATTGCATTATTTCATTTGCATTCTTGGTTCTTAGTGCAACCTTGTCACTTCATACGATGCATTTGTCACTTTTTGGATGACAGTGGGTATGATGTTCTTCATAAGTGTGATCTATCTTATCATATTACATTCCTCTTGGTGGTTCAATGCAACACACTACATCCCCTAAGTTATGAATATTTTATTCTTTGATTGGTCCTCTCTTGGAGAAATTAGACAAAATGTTCCTTAAGTAATAGACCTTGCATGAACTTAACAAGACTCCTTTGAACATCTTTTACATTTTACATAGTTTACCTTTTACATTTTTACCACCTTGGATAACACAACTTGCATGCCTGTGGTACCTTTGCATTTGTTCATAAGTTCTAAGCATACAAAGCTTTGCTTGTCTCATGAAGCAAGAATTGACATTTTCCCTTGTGGAGCCTTGCTAAATTTATCAGGAGGTATAACTTTAATATGGTTGAGCGGGATGCCCATGCAGTGACACTACTTTCCCCATAGCCACCTACATGTTTGTGAGTGCATACCAACTAGTGTATGTATCTTACCTTTTTATTTTTCTCATATGGTAGACCACCATGAGTTTTTTCACCTTAGAGTGAGTATGTATTCTATTTTTCTCACAAACAGCTTAGATCTAATCCACAACTAGTTGGACAAATGATTGAAGCTCAATCCAATTTCCCCTCTTCTTCTTTCACACGTGTTCCTTTGTTCTTATGTTTAATTTTCCATGGGATCTTTATCCTGGGGGATTTATCATCCCTCTTGATCATTTTCATTCCATCTTGCTAGCATAAGTGCATTTGGATCCCTCTTCATGTGCATAGCTACTTTACTATGAGTTTGAAATAAGTTCATCATCTTGCTAAAGTGGGGGCTTAATGTGCCATAGACAAATATCCCCTTGGCATTTTAATGGTCTTTTAGGCCTTTCTTCATGATGCTTGGTCCATTTTTCTTTGATTTAATGTAGTAATGCGACTTGAACAATCACATTAGGTCCTAAAAATTCAAATGATGGTGTCTTGTGAAGGTGTTGTGAAGTGATGTAAAACATTTTTACACTTTTCTAGAATCTATTCATTACAATTCACCTAAAAATCACCTTTTCATCACTTATCAAGTCCTATTCTAAAGTGTTGTAAAGTCTTGTAACAAGATTTTACACTTTTCTAGGCTTAATTTCACTATTTACACCTTTCTTATGCTTTATTTGACCCCGTTATGCACTTTTAAGGCTTAATTAAGCATATTTTTTAATGTAAAATTGATAAAAAACATTAAATATGACTTAACTCTTGACACCCATTTTCAAGTCCAAGGTGGGACCCATTCGCCATGGGTGGCGAATGAGTCCCTCTTGGCTCAAAATTCAAAATATTTCAAATTTTCTTTCAGGTTTTTATTCAAATTTACCTTATGTCAGCCTATGATGAGGTATCATTAGGTTACTAAGGCACAAGTATGTATAAATAATTGTTTTTCTCCTCATTTTACATCTCCTAATCTCATAATTCATTCAAGCACTCAATCATTCATTTAAGCAATTTGCATCATTTGATCAAGCATTCATTAAGCATCTTGGAGTAGCCATTGACATATCTTCAAATTTCTTCAACAAGTTTGTGGTGAGTTTAGGATATTTGGGTTTTGTTATTCATCATTTCCTTGCTCATTTCATTCCATTATTTCATTAAGGGTTTGATTACGAAAGTGGGATTTGACCAAGGAAAATCCCTATAACGTAACCCTTAAACCATTTTCCCCCTTTTACATGTATGTTTGTAGATTGCTTATGCAGATTTGTCAAGAATTTAGGTGTTGAAAGGTGGAAAAGAAGTCAAAAAAAAATTTCATGTCAAATCAAACCTATTTCAAGATTGGAGACAACCTACAGTCCATTTTCTACAGATTTGGCTCTGTCAACCCAACAAGTAGACAATCTTAGATGTAGTGCTACAAAATTGGTCCTCAATTTCATAGAATTTATGGAGAGGAATTATTTTCCATTAGTGGTGAAGGAGTCCCACCTTAAGGCTGGAAAACTAGATTTTGTTAGATTCTGGATCCAGACACTTAGAAACCAGTTTTCATCATAAGCAAGAATATTTCACCATCAGTGGCAAATGAATCCCATTGGTGATTTTCATTGATTTCTATCAGCATTTAGAACACTCCAGATTCATCATTCTTGACCCAAGTGCACTTTGGTTCAACCTTCTTTATTTTTGTTTTGTATTTGTTCATCTTTTAGTTCATGCTTGCATATCACATTATGTTTTCAAACATTGCATACTTCTCTTGTTTGCATACTTTAATCAATAAATTTCATCATCTAGTTACATTTAGATAATCTCATTTAGCCTTAATTACATCATACATTTCTTAATTTGAGTGAACCACATAGATTTTGAGTGGGGTTTATCTCTTTCCTTTTAGGTGAAACATCCTAAGAGTGCAAGAGTAGCCTATAAATCCCATTCCAAAAAATCAATGGTTCAGTACAATAATGAAAATTTATCCAAAATTGAAATGAATCTAAATTAAGCTTGATTTAATGAAATACATGAAACATAAACTCAGTAAACTGAAACAAAAATCTAACAACAACAAACTAAAACACAAGAAATAGGGTTTTTAATGTTGTAAAATGCAATTTCAGATTTGACATGGGACTAAATCATGTATAGGGGAATATGTGTCCTAGTTAGCATTTTCTATGAGTACAAATGTTTATAAATAGTCAAAATAGAATACCCAAAAATCAGACAAAACCACCTATACTAGGACTAAATCACCCAAAGGGGTGTATGAGTCTTAGATTAGGGTTTTTTCACAAATTTCAAAAAAAATTGATTGAATGTTAGGTTTTCTAGTTTGAATGATGTCTGGGCTTAATGCAATTATAGATTTTAAGTGAAATTCAATGATGCAAGAGGAGAAAATGCAACCTATATTCACTTTCACTAATGCAAGATTTAGAAGCCCTAAATGCAAATTAACTAATGCAAGACCTAATGTAAAGCTAATGTAAGCTAGATCTAGGACTATGATGCAATCTAAATTAGAAATAAAGGTGTTCTAAAGGCTAGGTTTACCAAAATGAAACCTAGAAAATTGTAGTTGTATGTATAATGACTTAGGAGATACAACCGCCAATTTCCTACAAGTCTCACTCAAGGAAATCCTAGGGATTTCAATCCAAGGATAGATTGAGGGAAAGATATCTACAAGAAGGTGTCCTAGGGTATAATTAAATACTAAAAGAGGGTTCACCACCAAGCTAGGGCTTGAAAAGACAAGAAATGTAAATGATATGCAAGACTTAAGTAAATAACCTAAAAAACAATACAAATCAGAATAGTAAACTGAGAAAGCACAGAGGTGTACCTAGAAACTTAAAGAGGCTTGGATGAAGATCTAAAATCCTAAAAGTATTGATTTTAATGCCTACTAGGAATCATACACCAAGATGGGCGATTTAGTTCCAGATTAGGGTGTCTGGAAGAAAATTGGAATTTGGTAATGACAAGTCTGAATCCTCCAAAACTCAGAAAATATGCTATACCAGGACTCATATGACACAAGTGGCATATTAGTCCCAGTTTGATTTTTTAGAAAGTCAGGGTTTGAATATTTTCTTCTATCTTTTCTCTTTCTTCCTGACTTCATTTCTAGATTTGAACCTATTAAAAATCTTGCAAAATAAAATATTGTATTGACTTAATTATGGGGTGTTTTCCTTGGTCAAACCCCCAGTTTGGTAATTAAACCTTGATAGAAACAATGTATATTGAAAGTAAATGTGAATGAAAGTCCCAATCTTAAGTGAATCTAAGATTAGGAGATCTAAAATGCCATAATACCCTATTCTAATGTGATAGAATAAGATGCATGAATGAAATATAGAGATGATGAATCACTTTGGGAGATCCCTAATCACCCTAGTAACTCACAAAAATATATGTAACTTCCTCTAGGTTGAAAATATAATGATAATGGAGGATGCAATCACTTACGAAACAAGTCATTAGGCTTGGCTTGATGGCTAGTTGCATCTCCCCAACCTAGAATCTGTCATGATTCACCATAGAAAACCATTAACAATCCTTGAAAATGCTAGATCTTGAATGAAAGTGATCTTGAAGACCTACAAAAACACTATAATGTTGCTCCAAGACTTCAACTTTGCTTGCTACTTTCTCTTGAATGTTCTTGTGAAAGTATTCTTGAGTACTCAAGTTGATATAATGAATGCTTAGACCTTGAATTTCTTTCTCTAGATGAAAATAATGATTTCAAACCTTGTTTATATAGGAACTTCATCTAATTTACCATTTATTAGATCTCAAATTTTGACATTAACCAAAAATTTGAGGACTCATATGCCCAATGTGGCATATGAGTCCCACCCTAATTTTTCGAGGTGATTAAATGTATGGTTGTTAGAAAATTGAATTCCTTTGTTGATTTTGCCTAAATTTTAGTTGAAATAAGCCTTGAGATTTAAAATAAAGGGTATTAGGTGCCTAATAATGATGATTTAAAGGACCATAAATGCAAGGGTGCTAAAAATAGGTCCACATTAAATGTGAAATTGTACCATCTCCAAGAAGAGCATACAATTTTCTACACAAAAAATGTAAATTAAAGTATAAGAAAGTAAATTTTCATATGTAAATGTTAGTTTATTTCATGTATATAGTTTCCATAGCAAAGAAAGAGAAAAATAAAGAGTTCACAAAAATGCATTGGCAAATGTCATGCTTCCCATTTAGCAAGCCCCAAATTTGGTGCTAGCCAAATGGAACACTTCATTTGGCTAGTGCCAAATTTGGCACTTTCCAAATGATGAACTTCATTTGGCAAGTTCAAAATTTGGTGCTTGCCAAATGATGAACTTCATTTGGATAGCACCAAATGTGTTGCATTGGGAAATACCAATCCAATGAAATTTTATATGGGTAACAAAATTTCACATATTTTTGGTCATGCTAATCACCAGGTTTGCATATCATTCAATGAAAGTTTATAAAAAAAATGTGATGACATTAGACTCTCTCTTATATAACCATATAATTTTTTAATATTTTGATTATGTTAAGATTTTCATCCATAACTTCTCTTTTTAATGCCTCCACTTATTTTCAAAAACCAACATGTGCTAGTTTTAGTATAGATTTGTACTCATTCATCGATATTTTTTTAAAATTATATTTTTTAAAACTAGACTCCATTCTACACATAATGAAAAAAATAAAAATTGATTTTTGATTAGTTTTCAAAAAATCTAGCAAGAAGCATGCTCAAATTTCAACTTTTTAGGATGTTTCCACATCAAAAATTTATGAAATATCATATATTCATTTAAAAATTAGCTGAAAGAACTACGATAAACTACATGGTGTTATCTAATTTCCCACCATTTGAATTTTTGAATTTCTAAAAAAATAAAAATGAAAAAGGGAGGCCATTATAGACGGTATGCTATTTTTTTGATAAAAACATGACCATTTTTGGTGGCCCCCCTTTTTGAAACAATTAATATTCATTATTTTCAAAAAAAAAGTAGCTTAGAAAGTAGACTCGGAGCACTTCAACTCTTATTCTTGTTGTATCTTCAAATTTTGAGTGTAACTATCTTCATTTTTTCATGAACATCAAACATTTCTGATTTTAAAAAAAGTGGTATCTTAAGAGCCATTTCTTTGTCACAACTTGGTCCAGTTACCCATCATTCCCCAAATACTCATAGAACAAAAAGAAAAAAGGAGGAATGACACATAGAGAGTGAAAAAAAAGGAGAACCCTTTTTGTCAACATGGAAGAGACCTAAATGTCTCAATGCCTTGTATCATCCCCAAAAGGAAGGCACAAGACAAATGAAAAGATAGTGGTTATTACATATAGAAGAATGTAGATACAAATAGAAGGATATCACAACATATTATCTTTCTTTGTATCCTTGCACCAAATGAGTGACAACGTTCATCCAAACTAGGCTCACAAACACAAAGACACGCCAAGCAACACAATATGGGGGATCACATTATGCATATACAATCACACAAAGAACATGAATAGACATAAATATAGTATGACACATGCGAGACAACCTAAAGCAAGTCATTCACATCCCAATCTTGTTCATCATATATGGAAGGTAGATAACTAGCCAAAGGGGAAACAATGAGTATCATACTAGTACAATCACCAAGTTCAGCACATGGTAAGTCACTCTTGTTAGGAGGATCATCATAGTTGTTGTCATCTAAGTTCATGGAAGAGGAAAATAAAAAATTTAGCTCATTATGCACTTCCTCATCATTCTTAAAAATTTCATCATCATTATCCAAGTTATCATAGCAAGAGGTTTAATGACAATACTCATAGAGATTTCTTGTTTTTGTTTTGGTGAATGTGGAGAATTATCATGATTTGTTTGAGTCAGTATTTTATTTTTGGTTGTTGGTTTTTTATTTTCTTCTAACTAATGATAAATAGCATGAAAACTTCACCTATGCTCTTTAGTATTTTGATTTCTTCTGCATGGCTTTCAAGTTGTGATGGTGTAGGAGCAAGTTTATCAACCATTGGTTTCTTTTCTTCCCAAAAGAGAGGAAGAGAAGGAACCATCGAGGGTTGTTCAACCACTTTATCTTTGGGTTTATAGACTTGTTTGATCTTAGGAGGAACAATGGATAATGAGACACACAATTGTTTTGGTCCAGCTTTTAATGGGAGAGTGATCAAACTATCATAGGGAAAGAAAAACCAGATTATGTGTTTTGATCCATGCTTTCGATTGTTCATAAGAGTCTTGGTAAATTTCATACACAATTAAGAATTCCTTGGAGATCACATTCTATACACACACGAGATCAATTAATATCCCATTAGTAGGTTTTTCATTGATTCTTCCAACGATGTAAAGAGGACCATTCGGTGCATGTTTGATTGTCATTTTATGAGAAAGTAATGTCAAGAGGAAATTTTCTTTGGCCCTTACAAGGTTGAACATCAATGAGGTTTACCATAGTTTCTACATCATCCTCATTATCACTCATGTTATTATTAGCCATATCTTGTATGTTGCCAACATTAATCACATCATTCTTGGAGTCACTAGCTTTTACAAAAGTGATGTTATTATTTGGCATTGGATTGGTGAATATTTGCAAATTTATTTTAATTTTTGAAAAATGTACTTGTTTTGATCAACTGACTTGAATGAAAACAACTAAATAACATTGCAATTTTAGAAAATGAAAGAGAGATCTGAAAATAACAAGAAATAAAGAGAGATCTTAGGAGGAACAATGGATAATGAGACACACAATTGTTTTGGTCCAGCTTTTAATGGGAGAGTGATCAAACTATCATAGGGAAAGCAAAACCAAATTATGTGTTTTGATCCATGCTTTCGATTGTTCATAAGAGTCTTGGTAAATTTCATACACAAATAAGAATTCCTTGGAGATCACATTCTATACACACACGAGATCAATTAATATTCCATTAGTAGGCTTTTCATTGATTCTTCCAATGATGTAAAGAGGACCATTGGGTGCATGTTTGATTGTCATTTTATGAGAAAGTAATGTCAAGAGGAAATTTTCTTTGGCCCTTACAAGGTTGAACATCAATGAGGTTTACCATAGTTTCTACATCATCCTCATTATCACTTATGTTATTATTAGTCATATCTTGTATGTTGCCAACATTCATCACATCATTCTTGGAGTCACTAGCTTTTACAAAAGCGATGTTATTATTTGGCATTGGATTGGTGAATATTTGCAAATTTATTTTAATTTTTGAAAAATGTACTTGTTTTGATCAATTGACTTGAATGAAAACAACTAAATAACATTGCAATTTTAGAAAATGAAAGAGAGATCTGAAAATAACAAGAAATAAAGAGAGATCTTAGGAGGAACAATGGATAATGAGACACACAATTGTTTTGGTCCAGCTTTTAATGGGAGAGTGATCAAACTATCATAGGGAAAGCAAAACCAAATTATGTGTTTTGATCCATGCTTTCGATTGTTCATAAGAGTCTTGGTAAATTTCATACACAAATAAGAATTCCTTGGATATCACATTCTATACACACACGAGATCAATTAATATCCCATTAGTAGGATTTTCATTGATTCTTCCAATGATGTAAAGAGGACCATTGGGTGCATGTTTGATTGTCATTTTATGAAAAAGTAATGTCAAGAGGAAATTTTCTTTGGCCCTTACAAGGTTGAACGTCAATGAGGTTTACCATAGTTTCTACATCATCCTCATTATCACTCATGTTATTATTAGTCATATCTTGTATGTTGCCAACATTCATCACATCATTCTTGGAGTCACTAGCTTTTACAAACGCGATGTTATTATTTGGCATTAGATTGGTGAATATTTGCAAATTTATTTTAATTTTTGAAAAATGTACTTGTTTTGATCAATTGACTAGAATGAAAACAACTAAATAACATTGCAATTTTAGAAAATGAAAGAGAGATCTGAAAATAACAAGAAATAAAGAGAGATCTTAGGAGGAACAATGGATAATGAGACACACAATTGTTTTGGTCCAGCTTTTAATGGGAGAGTGATCAAACTATCATAGGGAAAGAAAAACCAAATTATGTGTTTTGATCCATGCTTTTGATTGTTCATAATAGTCATGGTAAATTTCATACACAAATAAGAATTCCTTGGAGATCACATTCTATACACACACGAGATCAATTAATATCCCATTAATAGGCTTTTCATTGATTCTTCCAATGATGTAGAGAGGACCATTGGGTGCATGTTTGATTGTCATTTTATGAGAAAGTAATGTCAAGAGGAAATTTTATTTGGCCCTTACAAGGTTGAACGTCAATGAGGTTTACCATAGTTTCTACATCATCCTCATTATCACTCATGTTATTATTAGTCATATCTTGTATGTTGCCAACATTCATCACATCATTCTTGGAGTCACTAGCTTTTACAAAAGCGATGTTATTATTTGGCATTGGATTGGTGAATATTTGCAAATTTATTTTAATTTTTGAAAAATGTACTTGTTTTGATCAATTGACTTGAATGAAAACAACTAAATAACATTGCAATTTTAGAAAATGAAAGAGAGATCTGAAAATAACAAGAAATAAAATAGATAAAGATAGTTTAATGCCCAATATTTTTTAAAATGACATGTACAAGGACATATTTACCCAAGGGTGAATCGATATTTGCACCCGAGTTTGAAAAATTAAAATATGAGTTTCTTAGTTAATGTATAAGTTATTTGTTTTAGGTTGTAGAAAAATTCCTTCAGCTACAGATTTCTAGAATTTTATGATTAAATGTAAATGAAATTGAATGGAAAACAACAAACAAAATGATAACTTTTGAGATGAAATTGTGATTGAATTTTCTAATGTAAATGATTGAAAACGCTAATGTAGACTACTATGCAATATATATGCAATATTTTTGGATTTTTGTGATTTTAAATGATGTAAAATTCAATTTTGAATGATGAAAAATACATTCAGGAAACCCTAAATGATATGCAAGACTAACTAATGCAAATCCTAGATTTAGTGTTTTAGATACTTCCAAATTAAAATTTATGATACATAAAACATTGGATTCACCAAAATGGAATAACAAGAAAATGGAATGAGAGTGTGGAAGAGGGTTCCAATGATGGAATGATCTAAATTTTTAAACATACTCATACTTTCCCTAGTTTCATTGGAAAAAGAGATCTCCAAGGTATAGGATTAACTTTCAACCTTGAGGTGAGTCAACCCTATTAGGAGATTTGTTGTTTTCTTATGACAAAAATGACTGAATTGCTATTTTGGGAGATAAATTAAAGTGAATTAACAAACTAAACTATCTGACCTAACACTTGAAATACAAAATATTATGATAAAAAAAATGAAAATGATACTTTTCAAGCATATTTAAGGGTAGAATGTTGTGCACCTAACATAAAAAGTGAATTATGAGCTCTATATTAGGACCGATTTGCTCTAGGATCAATGGATCCTACTGCATGGGTCCAAAATATAATTTTTTAGTCCTCAAATCCTGGATCTAAGCTTCTAATTTCTCCAGGTTTGACCATTGCAAATCTAGAAATATAATTTATAGGTGAGTTTTCGAGTCTTGACAACAATGTTGACAACTTTTGAAAACTTTGCAAAATTGCTCTTTTGATCAGTCTTTAGTCCTTCTTCACCTATAAATTTGTACATAGAAAGAGAGAAGAAAATTGTTCATTTTTGGGCAAATGGGGGTTTTCCTTTGTCAAGCACCATGTTGGTAATTAAACCTTGATAATGAAATGATGATAAATGGAAGGAATTGATGAATGAATAATGTTATGTCACAACTCACCAAACCCTTAATGACTACCCTTAGAGTACTGAAGTTTAACACAACTCTCTAAGGTCTAGATCTTGCATGAATTGGCTTGATTGATTTCTTTATTTGATGCTTAAATGCTTTCTTGAATGCTTGAAATCTACATCACAATGTTAGCTCCTAAACATTGCATGAATGTGCATAAAATTTGACATGATGATATGATCTTGATTGTTGATGTAGATGACTAATAAATCTACTCTTAAATTCTTTTGAAAATAATATTTTCTATAGGATTTCTCTCATAAAATGTGTTAGATTTTAATTGATAGAAATACCTTTTTCTTTATAGGTTTTTATCTAATTTCTTGAAAATTAGATTCCACAAGATGGCATTTGAAACTTGAGTTTTAATCATGAAAATACAACCAAAATCATATTAAAATTTGGGTCACAAGACTTAAAGGGGACCCATTCACCCTTAGGCGAATGGGTCCTAGGACCTAAATCTAAGACGCAATTTCCAAGGTGTTTAAATAATTAATCTTGGAAATTGTTTAATGGAGGTTTCCCTTTCAAAAAAGAGGAATAATAACGCTTTTTAATACATAATTTGGTCAATTAGAGGCTCAATTAAGTCCAATTAATTAAGGGGATGCAAACATAGTGTGAAATTGTAAAGGTATACAATTTTATACACTACAATATTTGTAGGTGTTTATCTAATTTTGTGAAAATTAGATTCTAAAATTCAACACTTGAAACTTGAATTTGAATCATTAAAATGTCACCAAAAACATAATAAAAAATTGGGTCCTAGAACTTAAAGGGGACCCATTCACCCTTAGGTGAATGGGTCCTAGAACCTAAGTCTATGAGACTCAATTTCCAAGGTAATTTAATTAATGTTGGCAGTTGTTTAATATAGGTTTATTTTTTGGAAAATAAGAATAATAAGGTTTTGGAATGCATAATTTGGTCAATTAGAGTGTTAATTAAGTCCAATTAGTTAAGGGGATTCAAACAGAGTGTGAAATTGTAAAGGTATACAATTCCCTACACTACACACACAATCAGAGGGACTTGTCTATTCATCATAAACAATAACTACACCAAAAGAAAAGAGGTATCAAAAACTCTAATACAAATGAGTGCAGAGAAGAAGACTCACAAAGAAAGGGTCAAAAAAATGGTAAAGAGGAAGATAATCCAACCTTTTGAAGAAGAGGAGAAAGGAGATGAGGTGGAAGAGGTATAAAATACTTCATAAAAGTAAAAGAAGTATACAATAGAAATACAACAAATAGAGGCATCGAAGCAACCACAAGCACCAATTGATGTCATGGCGACTACAAATGCCATCATCTACGATGATATGCTTCTACAAGTCTACACCATGTATGAAGATGCAAACACAAAAAATAAAGATAATATAATATAAAGCTTAGTACAATATATAAGGAAATTTAATGAAAGCTAAGATGACCTATGATTAAGAAGTTTTTGGAGCCAATAATTATCGCACTTTGAGAGAAGAGGGATAAGGCCATAAAAGAAAATGAGGAGATAAGGGAGAAATCCATCAAGGAGGTAGGGTATGACCTTACTGTAGAAAAAAAGTAGTTGGCACTAACCCAAGTTAAAGAGCTCTAAATAAAATAGAGGGAAGAAACCCTAATGGAGGGAGAAAAATTGGAAACAACCAAGATGGAGAAAGAAACCACAAAATCTCACCGAGAAGCTCTTAGATTCCATCTTGGAAGAGGAAAATGTAAAGAATCAAGCAACACATCCTCTCACAATTAGTAAACCAAGTGGTGGGGAGGATGGGGGACAAGAAGAAAAAAATTTAAAGAGGTATCCACATCCATCTCTCCCATACATTTCATTAAAGATTTATTGGTGTGCAACAAAAATAATTGTAGCCAAGGCCCACACCATAGCTACTCTAGTTGCCAGTAGTGGGATCATAAGAAAACCTAGACAATATCTCCCCACTCCAAGAGCTTCAACTTGGTGGAATATTTCATGCTACTATAAGAGAAGAGATACTTCAGCATCATGTGGACAATGTGGAACAATTAGAAGAGGTGAGCTAGACATTGTAGAATTCAATACCACACATATAAAGAGGCACTTTCCTTCCCCTACTATAGCAGCTCAAATATTTGTGGATGGCCTACAGTTAGATTTTAAATCACATAAGTCCAAGATAAGGTAGGAAGCACAATAGGAGATCTTGAAGAAAAATCATATGAGGTCACAAAGAAACATGTAGTAATGCATTCCCAACTGGAGGTACAAATAAAGAATATTGAAGGAAGAATTACATAGACCAAAGTAATATACCAATTTTTTTTAATGGTCCAACATAACCAAGAAATTAAAGTACCAAATCATAGAACTAGATGCTCAAATAGTGCATATCACCTCTTCATATGATCCACTCAAGGACATGGATGGTTCAATAAGAGCACAAACTAAGAATTTGCACATCGAACTGCACTAGGTCAAGGAACAAAAGTAACAAAAAAGATGCAAGTCAAGCAACTAAGGGAGATAATCAACATCAAGTTGGCACAATTAATTGGAGTATTGCGAGAATTCAAAAATATATCATAGCAAATCTAGTTCCCTATTAATCTTGTAGAGGTAGAAGCCATAGACATAATTAGCTAAGGAAACATTAAGGTACTCAAATAAGCAAAGAAACAATGGGAATATACATTTGTGGAACTAAAGGTGATATACAAACACATCCTTCAAAGGAACTAAGAAACATCTCTTGAAGACAAGACATAGTTTTGAAAGGGTAGATGATGTTAGTAGGACATAGGGGAAAGACCTAAAATCTATTACAACTACTGTATAGGACTTCTAGAACCTAAGCTCAAAAAGGAATATAGGCCAAGAGTGTTGGGAAAATGTCTCAACCTTGCAATTACACAAGGTACTATTGATAAGTAAGTGTAGGGGCATAGAGGGGTACCCCCCATGAGGGCTCCAAGGGCCACACAAGCCAAAAGCCAAATTATATATATATGAGTATGTGCAGGATCATGATGGGCCAAAAAGTGGTGATATGATCCACTCAAGGACATGGATGGTTCAATAAGAGCACAAACTAAGAATTTGCACACCCAATTGCACTAGGTCAAGGAACAAAAGTAACAAATAAGATGCAAGTCAAGCAACTAAGGAAAATAATCAACATCAAGTTGGCACAATTAATTGGACTATTGGGAGAATTCAAAAATATAGCATAGAAAATCCATTTCCCTATTAATCTTGTAGAGGTAGAAGCCATATACATAATTAGCTAAGGAAACATTAAGGTACTCAAATAAGCAAAGAAACAGTGGGAATCTACATTTTTGGAACTAAATGTGGTATACAAACACATCCTTCAAAGGAACTAAGAAACATCTCTTGAGGACAAGACAGTTTTGAAAGGGTAGATGATGTTAGTAGGACATAGGGGAAACACCTAAAATCTATTAAAACCTACTGTATAGGACTTCTAGAACCTAAGCTCAAAAAGGAATATAGGCCAAGAGTGTTGGGAAAATGTCTCAACCTTGCAATTACACAAGGTACTATTGATAATTAAGTGTAGGGGCATAGAGGGGTATCCCCCATGAGGGTTCCAAGGGCCACACAAGCCAAAAGCCAAATTATATATATATAATAGACACACACACACACATATGTGTGTGTGTGTGTGTGTGCATGATCATGATGGGCCAAAAAGTGGCAATATGATGGGTATGTGTAGGGTATGTGGCTGACAACTTTTTTTACCCAAAATTAATGAAACGAAAAGAGTTTTGAAAGGAAATATCAACTTTCCACCAATATAAACTATTCTTTACTTTGAATTTAATAAATAATTATTATTCATTTTCTATTTGAATTACAACTAAAGTCCTGATTGAAGATTGAAAAACTTCTATAGCTTTTAAATAGTATCACATTTTTTGAATCTGAAACATGTGTCACATTCTATGCTTCACATACTATAGGATTAAAAAAGAAAAATTGAATTTCATGAATTTTGACCAAGTTAAGGTGGTCGACATACGTGTTTTTTATTTTTTTAAGTTGTAATGAAAAAATCATAATTAATTATTTAATTAAAAAAATTACAAAAAAATATGCATCATATCTAGACATGACCCCTCTGCTTATATCTAAAATATTATAAAAAAATATTATCATTTTATTGTGGTTATAGTGGTCAGACAAACACCTACTTCTTATTTTTCCCTGAAATTTTAGTACTACTGATTGAAATTTCAAATTTTTATCAAATAGATTTAAAAAAAATAAATAAACCTAGTAGTTTAGAAACTACATTAAATTTGCTACAAATTCTATTATTACATATTTTTTAAATAATATAAATAACTTATTCAATTTTTATATCAAGTTGCCTAACTCTTATTTTTCTGAATTTTTTACCACTTAAGGGCCTATTTTTTCCATGATGATCTTGCACATCCTACACATACCCATATATATATTATTGTAAATTTGGACCGTTCATCATTAGGTCTCATATGGGTGATTCTACAATAGTGGTTTACAATTTTTGGCCAAACTAGAGACTAAAATAATTTTTTTTTACTAAATCTTCACTTTTAGGCACCTATAGTGGCTAAACTGTGAGGAATTTGAAGATGATGCAAACTAAAGCTTTGTGACATTTTTTTTGTAGATTCTAATTATATTTTTTTTCAAAATTTTGGAATCAAATTGCACTTCTTTTTCCATCTCCCTTGAAAACTAGTTTTTTTTAGAAAACAACATTTTTAAAAAGTGACGCTCACTGTATAACGCATAATATTTTTTCCATGAAGGATAAAATTATAATTATTTCGAATTTAATTTTTTAACTCTGATATGTAGTGCTTCCACTTGGTTAGATATTTTTTATTGAATATTTTTTATTTAATCAAGTTTCAAGTCAAACCAATTACAATTCAAATATAGTGCAACCGTATAACACGTAACCTTTTTTGTATGTATTGAAATTCAATTTTTTTATTTATTGGATTAAGGAATTCAATATCTAATGCACTCATATTTTTCAAATTTTTTTTTTGATAATCTGCTATTTTTCCACATGCAGAACATAGAGCTTGATTTTCAATGAAAAGCCTACATTCACAAGAAATAAAAAATAAAAATAATATTAAAATTAAATTTATTTAAAATTATACTTTTTCAGAAGCTTATAATAAGGACTACATACTTACAAAAAATAAATTTTAAATTAATTCATTTGATCCCTCAAAAGGTAAATCAAAAGTTGTTTTCTATTAGCATTTTGATAGGTGTAAAGAAGACTTCTTTATAGGTATGGTTTAAAACTAGCAGGGTTCTATACAAGGGGTTTTGATCTAAGGTAGTTTGATCAAACCCTATTCAATTTGAATTCTTTAAAAGGAAATTTTTAAGGCTCAAATCATTACATTTTCTAAAAATATGTGATTTCAACAAAAATCAGAATCTCTCAGAAATTGTAAAGCAACTTTGTGGGATCACCCATTTTTGACAGTCGATATTATGCTGGCTTGATTTTTCCTAGAAGGCAACCCTATTTTATGAGGGAATTTTATTATAGCTATATATTGTGATGTATTATGAGAGTCTAATAGTGGTCGTGTTGTCTATAGATCTCTGGTTAGTGATACTCCTATGAGAAGCTTTCTCTACAAATACATTATAATCTTTGTAATTTTTTAATAATATTTTGGGTGGCTTTTGGAGTGTGGGATTTTTCTCCTGAAAGGGATTTCCCCACGTAAATCACTATATTTTGGTATGCATGATGTTTAAGTTTATTTCTGTTTAAGTTTCTATAACTATTGCAAAGATCTGTAAAGTTTTTCATTACCCTCCTCTCAATATTAGTGTAGGAAGTTGTTTCACTACCTTAGATTCCTTACAAATAGGTGCTCTATAAGGGTTGCATCTCTATAAGAGACAAAAAATTAATATATTTATGTAATAGATATGAAATTAAGATATCATCAAATGAGATAGAGAATGGAATAGACTTTAATATAGAGCATAGACTAAGACTTGCTATTGTAATTGTTATATGAATATATAAATATATGGAGTTGTATAAGACTGAATTTGCACCCCTGATGCACCCCTGATGCAAATTCCCTTTTTTCCTTTATCCACCTTAGAAAACCAAGTTTAGAGGCTTAATTACACCTAACCCCACTATTTTCATCCCACTTGGCACCTATTTTGTGTGTCAGTGGGGGAGTTTTTGTCGAGGATGCTCGAGTGGCACACAGACATCCATGCGATGTGCTTATGTCCCTGACAGATTCCTGTAGTTGAACCTATAGAGGAATTACACTTCTCATTGGGAGTCAAGTTGTAATGCCCTCTTCGATTGATCAGTCTAAATATGGTCATTTCCTTCATCTCCTCTTCAAATTCTCTCCTTCTACATGCATTCTAACTTCTTCCAAGCATTTAGTTCATTCTCTTCACACTCTTACACTCACTTGAAGCATTTCAAGCACTCCATTGTAGGAATAAATTCACTCCATCACTTTAGTAGAGCAAGTTTGGGATAACACCATTGCAACAGAGGCTTGAGTTCTCTCATTTTCTCCAACAAGCAGCCCTGAGTGGTCTTGGCGGAGGTGGTAAGCTTCCCTTTCCTCTCCTCTATTACTTGGTTGAGTAACCACACTTATTATTTTGTAGTGCTTTTGGTGTTCTTTATTATATTACTCTCTTTATCATACTCACTTTCTTGGTTTTTCATGGAGGTGGAAACACCTAATTGAGGGTCTAACTGAGGCGGGCCCCTATGCAACCACCCAACATTTTCCTCCTCTTTGTCTATAGGTGAACGTGCTTTCAAGGAGCTAGCTAGCGAACGAGTTTCTTCATGAGATCCTTCTTGCCACCCTAACTCTTGCATTTTTATTTTAAAATATTAGAGAGTATTTTGTTTACTTAATCACATTATTTTGGCCCTTTAGTAGTAGTTAGCTAGGCCATTAGCTTTTTTTCTTAGGTTTGACCTTGAATCTATAGTTGTTTGGCCATACGAATGCCATCACACTTTAGAGATGCCAATGCGTCGCGTTGTTGTCCAAGGACCATGCTTTCATCCTCGGGTTGAGAGCTTCCTGAGGCATAGTGTTGAACCTAACAACTAGCTCACCTAGCCACGTTCTATATTTTGGGTCCATAGAGTGGTTGAAGGATCTTGTAGTCCTCATCATTCTTGTCCCACATATCCTAACTCCATGTTCACCTAAGGTAAGTTAGGGAAACCTTTTGCATCTTGGACCTTTGTGACCTGGGGCCTTGCACGTGGTGGTCCCCCTCTTACATTTTTGGTGAACCTGACGTGAACCACTTTGGTTTCATGTTTGTGATACTGAAATTTCCTTTCCTCATACTATAGGAGTGTTGTAGGTGTGAGTGTTGTGAGGCTATCTCCTTACAACCCAACCTACGACTCCTAGTTGGCATAGTTGGAATGTTCCAAAGGTGTTGCACAGTGAAACCTTAACCGAGTGACTATCTTATCCTATAACCTTTAGGGACTCTGTGGAAGTATCATCTAATGTGCATAATGGCCTCCTTCCTTCATCAACCTATCCCCTCTCCATAGCCTGTGGAAAGTGGTACTAGTATAACCTTCACTTCACAGGACTTGTCAATGTGTTTTAACAAGGAACCATCTCCTCTTTATATCCCTACGTAGATTAATGGAAACATCAAAATGGGTGTTCTCATTGATCCAATGTTACAAGTAAACATAATAATCAAGGAGATTATATTGATCAACTTCTTGCACAAGGATGGGTACAATACACCTGTGAGTACCATCCGCACACATGATGGGCTTTTCGTGCCCCCCTTCGATAGTATTGTCCTATTGATCTTGGTTGGACCTAAATCTGTGAAACTCCTATTTGACATTGTCTCTAGGTATGAGCTCTTTAATGTGAAGATGGGTATCCCTTGGTTGGTAGCTCAGAATGCAGTCCCCTTGGTTGTGCATAAATGTCTAAAATTTATCCATAGGGGTTTTTTGCGCGTAATTCATGACATCGGTTATAAACCATCAGTTGCTCATGGTAGCTACTCCTTAGACTACTCTTGGCCTACGCCCGTTGGTCCTCTTCCACCTAGGATGGACATTTTGCACCAAATATATCAAAATTATCAGAAAGGGTTCCTAAGGCTGAAAGTGGGATACCCTCCCTCGCCTTATGCTATTTCACATAGATCTTTCTTAAAGTTTGACAACGATGCCACTAAGCCAAAAAGGAAGGAAGAAGAGAAGTAGTCCTGTGATCCTCCTTCTTCTTTCGCTGGTCAGCCTGATGCTTCTTCTTGCTCTGTTGTGGTAACATTAGATTCTAGTGCTTATTTGTAGGAGAATCCTATGGTGCCCACTTGGCAAAATCCTAAGCGTCCTCAATTCAAACTTCCTCTTATGCCGACAAAGCCTAGACTCATTCAGTATAATAGGAAGAATGTCTCCCATGGAGATTCCTCTTTGTATCAACCTCTGTGGCCTCCTACAGCTCTTGCTCCTAAAGTAGTGAATGGGAAGAGACCCACTACTGAGGTGCTTTCAAGCCAATTCCCCCTCTCGCTCATCAACCTATTCCTCCTACTCCCACTCAGGAATCCTTTCCTTCATCAGAAAAGACTATAGTGGGTGTTCCCATGGTTGAGCAGGAGCTTTCTATTCCTTCACAACCTCTAGACTCCAACTCAAAGAGTCATAGAAATCACCTTACACGTGAGTGCAATCGCTAGTGAAAGGCTCTCTTTGAGTAGGCCGCCTCGCAAAGGAAGGAAGAAGAAACAACCACCCCTACTTTAGGGCCTCCTATAACATCTTCCTCTCCCCTTCCTTCTGCTTCTCTTCAATCCGGTCCCATGCGGCTTTTGGCTTCTATTGTGAGTATGAATATACCTAACGCCAAACAGGTATAGGTGTTCATTGCTCCTTCGGTGGAGCCTCCCTTTTTGATATTTGTTCCAGATATCCATCCTTTCCTAAAACCCATGGATATGACTAACACTTCGGTGATATCTACTGTGATTATTTCCTCCTCTTCCTCTACACCTTCAGCCTCATCTATGGGGAGTTCAACTCCTCTGACAAAGCAAAAGATGGAGTGTGGTCCTTCTAGCAGTGAAGGACATAAGAGGAGTCCATCTTCTCCGCAAGGTGGCCCCATGTTGATTTGTTTTGTCTTGGTGATGGAACTAATCCCATCTTCCCTTGAGTTTTTCACCACTCCTAATTCATTTGGTGAGCCTAGTGGTGAATCTCAGGTGCAACTTTCCCCATCCACTAAAGTTAAGCACAACACTCCCATGGGGTGCATGTTTAATTATGTGGATGAAGTCTCAACCTTGTTAGCGATCTTCATGAATTCGCTGACCTTAGCTCCATAAGATCTTGATGAATAAGACCTTGCAGGGCCTTCTTCCCAGGCCCTTGTTGTAGGAGGGTCAGATGCTCCTCCTCTTAACATCCCACCATTGCAAGCTTGCCCTCCTTCCCCCTACAATGATCTAGAGTGGGAAGTGAATGACCTCTTGGCTGATCAATGTTAGGAGGAGGCCTATTATTGATATTTTGTGTGTCTGTGTGTTTTGTGATGTGTTCCCCCATGATCATCCTATGTGTTCCTGGATGAACCTCATCACCCTTATTGGTTCTTAGATACAGGTGTGTTTTTTGTTTCATAAACCTTCTTCTATTTGTATCATCATTCTTCCATGTTTGTGCTTGATTTTCGATAAATTGGGGACAATGCAAAGTGTTGGGGGCATTTAGGCTTCCCTTCCATGTTGACCCAATTTTTTATTCTTTATTTTGTCTTCTCATGCATTATTCACATGGATTGATATAGTAGGGGGTTGATGATAGTTCATTTATATACTATTACTATACACACACACACACACACACACACACACACACACACACACACACACACACACACACACACATATATATATATATATTTATGAGCAATTATGACCCTGAAATATCAGGCTACCCATGTTTCCTTTGTTTGTGTTTTTCTCTTTCATTTTCTCTTTATATTTCTCCCTTCTTTGCTTGAGTTTCCCCTCTCATGTGTGACAACAACCTTTCTTCAACATTTCAATTTCCAGAAAATGCATTCATGATCAAAAAAAATTTTCTCAAGAATCTTTACAAACCTCTTTTTTTCAAAAACACATTCTCAACTTGGAACCCTAACAGAACATGTTTCCTTCATCATAGGTTTGTAAAGAAAGTACTTGAAAACCTTCCTTCGAAGTGGGAACAACTTTGACCTTCCCCTCATGTGGGGGAATATTATTCCAATTTATCAACGGTTCGCAGGACTGTCCGCTTACTTGCCTACGTGGCCACTTCCTGACACTGCGAAGTTTGCTTTCCTAAGTTTCCTCCATATGAGCGATCTTGGGGGATACCTCCCTACAAGCCTGAGAGCTTGTAGGGTGATTCCTTTAGGTTTCCTCCATGCGAGAGATCTTGGGGGTTACCTTCTCTACAAGTCTACAAGTCTATAGGGAACTTTCCTGGCTTCCTTCATGTGAGAGATTTTGGGGGTTTCCTCCTTGTAGTTTTGTGGGTCTGTAAGATGCTTTCTTTCTTCAACTTGATAGTTCTGAGAAGCTATGGAGTCCTTCACTTCCCCTATACCTTCAAGGTCACCAGGTCGTGGTTTGCTTCCTCAATAGTTCAGGTATACATTTCTAACCTTACTCCTTCCTTGATCTACTTTACCAAGCACTCATCGGTATTTGTGCTCTTTAAAGGGTAAAAGAAAGAAGTTGGGTCCACAAAGAGGGTAATTTTTGGCAAAAAAAAAATCTCGCAAAAAACTCGTACGTGTTATTAAGAAAACGCGTATGTGTTATGCTTCAGGTACCCGAGCCTAAAAAATGTGTACATGGTAATACACATACACATTATATTACGCGTATGCATTTTATAACATGTACAAGTCATTTATTTAAAAAAAAAAACTTTTTAGAAATGCATACGCATTTTAAAATGCATATGCATTTCTAAAAAATATATTTTTTAAAAAATAATCAAGAAAATAAAGAACACATATGCATTTTGTAACGCATATGTGTTTTTAAAGTTTTAAATTGTAAACCCACATGTTGCACTAGTTTTAGGCTTGGGAAAGGCTTGATAACCCGACTCTTAGCCTTAGACCTGCAACTAAAAAGGTAAGACAAATTGAAGAAGAATGTCCAACTTTGGCAATATGGCTGATGGACTTTTTTTTCTGAATCAATCTATAAGATTAAAACGCATTAGAGAACACAATGTCTAATTTCTAAATATATAATTTTTATTAAAATTTGATTATATTTGTTATTTTTTAATTAATTTCTAAGCAAACTAATCCTTAAACTTGAAATATCGGGCTTTTTTTGTTTTATAATAACTTTTTTTTTTGGTTAAGTTTCTTGTAAAAAAAATTATATGACATCAATCTTCAGACAATTGTCTACACAATGAAAAAAAAGGTTTCAACTTTAGGTCCAATTATACTGTCTGTACATGTTGATTTTTAAAAACAACAATTAAGGCCAATAAAAATTTAATTAAAAAAAATTCAACTAAAAATTACAAAAAAAATATCTGTATCAATATTAATGTTGTTAGCTCTCTTTCCCAAAAAGGAATCAGAAAAATACTTTTATTTGGGTCAAAAAGTGGTGTCTGTATACGTGCATGGTATGGTAAACAATAGGGAGTTTTAAAAAGTGGTTTTTATACATCCCTATCAAAACTTAATTTCTATCATTTGGGTATTTAAACAAATGACTTTTTTTAAGATTCATTGTGTAAGTTCCTCAAATTTTCAGTCCAAGTGTAACAAATATGAAAAACAACAACAACACTTCCACTTTTTGAGCTTTTTGTGGACCCAACTTCTTGCATTAGCCCTAAAGTGGGGGAAAAATGTATAAGAGTGAGTTTGCACCCCTTACGCAAATTTTAGTTTTTCCTTTATCGACCTTAGAAAACCAAGTTTAGAGGCTTAATTACACCTAAGCCCGTTGCTTTCATCCCACTTGGTGCCTATTTTTTGTGTTGGTGGGGGAGTTTCTATCGAGGATGCCTGTGCGATGCATAAACATCCACGCAACACGATTACATCACTAGCAGATTCCTATGGCTAAACCTTCAGAGGTGTTACACTTTTCATTGGGAGTCAAGTTGTAACACCCTCTTCGGCCGATTGACCCAAATATGGTCATTTTCTTCATCTCCTCTTCAAATTATCTCCTTCTACATGCATTCTAACTTCTTCCAAGCATTCAATTCAGTCTCTTCACACTCTTGCACTCACTCCAAGCATTTCAAGCACTTCTTTGCAACGATAACTTCACTCCATCACTTCATTAGAGCAAGTTTGGGACAACACCATTGAAACAGAGGCTTGAGTACTCTCATTTTCTCCCCTAAGCAACTTTGAGTGGTCTTGGTGGAGGTGGTAAGCTTCTCTTTCCTCACCTCTATTACTTGGTTTAGTAAGAACACTTATTGTTTTGTAGTGCTTTTGGTGTTCTTTATTCAATTACTGTCTTTATCATACTCGCTTTCTTGGTTGTCCATGGAGGTGGAAACACCAAAATGGGGTATGGGTGGGTGCATGAAGTTGGGTACCAATTTTGTGGCCACTTTTCAATTTTTTTTAAAAAATGTGCTTGCCAAAATCGACAAAATCAAACACATGGGTAATGTTAAGTTCTCTCTTAGCTATCCAACAATGTAACTTTTTTCACTTTTTGACAATGTTAAGCCTTTCATCCATAATTTCTTTTGTTTGTATGTCTGTTTTTTTCTAAAAAGAAATTTTTGGTGTTTCTTTTGTTATAAATTAACCATTCATCAAAAATTCAAATACATTACATTTTTAGAAACTAGACTCCATTCTACAAATTTTCAAAAATAAAAGAAAAAGAAAATCAATTATTTTCAAAATTTTGTAGGGTGAGCATGACCAAAATTCTGCTTTTCAGGAAGTGCCCACTTAGAAAATTAGTAAAAAATCAAATGTTCATTAAAAAATTATCAAAAAAATTACGCATCAACTAGATGCTGTTAGCTAACTTTTGACCATAGCAATTTTAAAAATACTACAAAAAAGTTCACCATGCTCAGGTCGTACAAGAGTTTCTATGTTATGTTTACAACACCAATTTGTGTACAACCCTCTTCTGAACCCCTTAATCTCAACCATTTTCAAAATAAATTAGTAGTTTAGAAAGTAGACTCAGAGCACTTTGATTCTTGTTTTTGTTCCATCTCAAAATTTTGAGTGTAACTATCCTCAATTTCATGTCCAAGGTCAGCATTTCCTAATTTCAGAAAAAAAGTGGCCACTTAAGCCCCCTTTTTGGGAACCATCTTGGTGCACTTACCTGTATGACTGAGGCAAACCCCTATACAGCCACCCACCATTTTCCTCCTCTTTGTGTGTAGGTGAACATGTTTTCAAGGAGGTAGCTGGCGAATGAGTTTCTTTGTAAGATCCTTTTTGCCACCCTAACTCTTGCATTTTTACTTTATCACATTAGAGAGTATTTTTTTTACTTAATTACATTATTTTGGCCCTTTAGTAGTAGTTAGTTGGGTCGTTAGCTTGTTTTCTTGGGTTTGACCTTGTCTCTATAGTTTTCTGGTCGTACAGACACCAATGCAGTTTATTGAAGCTAGCATGTCGCATTGTTGTCCAAAAGCCTCACTTTCATCGTCGAGCAGAGAGCTTCCTAAGGAACAATGTTGAACCTGAAAACTAGTTTGCCTAGCTCCATTCTATATTTTGGGTCTGTAGAGTAGTTGAAGGACCTTGTAGTCCTCATCATTCTCATCCCGCATATCCTAACTCCCTATTAAGTTGAGGTAAGTTTGGGTACCCTTCTGCATCTTGGCCCTCTATGACCTGGGGCCTTGAACATGGTGGTCCCCCTCTCTTATAGGAGTTATAAGGTTTTAATACATGTATGTGTCATGGATGAATGTTGTCTTTGTTTAAGTTATAAATGAAAATTTGATAGATATAGATTCTATCTGCACTTACTCTTTTATCTCATTGTATCCTCTAAGGTATAGACATACTACATAAGGGATACTAGCTAGTACAAATCTCCATAATGTAATTCCCTATTTCGTCTTGCCAACAAGAATGATTATCTAACAATATTACTAAGGTATTTTATGAGAATAATTTCTTTTAGTGAATTGTGTTTCAAATTTGATTTGAGATGAGTTCGCTTCCTTATGTTAATGGTTTTACTACATGTTATTTATGGCATAATTAATTATTAAATTTTTATTATATATTTTAATGTTTATCTAGCAGTGTTGTAAGATATTTTACATCAAATATGTTTTCAACATGAATATAGGAAGGTGAACTAGGTATTGGTGCTGAAATATTTGACCTATAGTCCAATTGTATGAAAAATATCAATTTATTAATTAAATTAGATAAGTTAATTAATTAAAAATAAATCAATTAATAACACTAACTAATTTGTAAGTGCATATTACTACCTTTTTGTTAATTATTTTCTAAAAAAAAATAAAGAGGACACAATCTTAATTATTTTAATTAATTTGTTTAAATATTGAAGCTGAAATTTACATAGTTAGAGTTTTAGAAAATAAATTATTGTATTTATTCTATTTGAGAACTAAAGGTAAATAATTTCTTAAAATTACTTGATGAGTGGAACTTATAATTAAAAACTAGAAAAAATATTATTTTAATCTATAAGATGCTTTTCTAAGAGGATGTGCATAAAGATGATATATATAAAGGATGTAATATTAATTTCTTTATTTTATTTGAACAATTTGATTTGGATGGTGTTTCATGCTTCGTAATTCTTAGTATTCTATAATATTTTAATTTTTTTCTTGTTTGTGTTTTGTTGTTTGGTTGTACTTAATGCTCTATCTTTCTCCTTGTACAAGAGTCAAGGCCCTTTCAAAACCCTACTTACCTATCAATATCAGTTTTATTAGAATAAGAGTGTTTTTTAATAAAAAGAAAGAAGAATTTCTTTATAAGATATTATTATTGCATTCTAGTGAAATAAATGATACAAGTTCTTGAAGAATGAAGAATTGAAAGTTCTTTTTTGAAGTTCAAGGATAGTGACTATAATTCTAGTTCTTCATCAATTTAGTTTTCAACCTACCAAAAGAATTATGGTTGGATCTTCATATAGAATTGTTTTGAAAGAGATTTGAACTAAGTTTTAATTAAAGAATTTAGAATCTTGAATACGAAATAGAATTTTTTTTTGATTGATTAGGTGTTTCTTTCTCAATAAGAAATTAATGTGAAATATTTTCAATAAGAAATGATTTAAAAAAATCATAAAAATTAGATTGAATTAGATGAGAAAATATAAGATTATTTGTGTAGGAAGAAACATGATAAAAATGGTAAGGAAATATTTTTTATCTAATAAAGAATCTAAATTAATTCTCCAATAATATATCTAATAGTGTTGAAATCCTATGATGTATTAACAAGTTTTAAGTGTCAAAATAACACAATGAGAAGTGTTTCTTAATAAACAAGGGATGGTTGAATGCATAAAACAATTATCACTATATTTAGTGTTTAATTTACTATTTTGATAAATATTATTATGATTTTTATGAAGTTGTGCTCTTTTAGATTAGTGAAAAGAGTGTTAGCTAGTGAAAAGGGTGTGAAAAGGGTGTTATCTGATGAATTAGTAAAACTCGATCGATAGGTTTGACCTATTTTTTAATTTAGTTCATTGTAAAATCATGGACTTGAGAATGATTAGATTCATTGACTAAATTTTATGATCACCAAGGTATGTTATATCAATTTTTCTAGTGCTCTTATTAGTAGAGGGTCCACAAACTATGTTATACATTAGTGATCACCTTCCTTCACTAAATCTAGGAGTTTCTCTCTATGAATCCTTATAGTTTGACTTATTCATATGCATGCATACTCCACTTAGTGAGGTGGCATGCTCTATACTTGTTGTGGTTAGTTTTCTTTCTTGTGTGGGACACTACACAGTTGGGAGTTGACATTTTGGTGTGGTATTAATGAACATTAAAGAGTGTGCTGCATTGATATTATTTTTTGTGTACATTATCATTTGTTATAATTATCTCATATTGTACATTCTTAATTATTATTTTTATTCATGATTGTTTTAAATGGTTTCTTTGGTGTGATTGTTTGGTATGCATTTGATATTGTGAATATGTGTTGTAAATTTAGATGGACATTGTTCAATTGTTGAGTCTTTGATTTTGAATGAACGTCTATTATATTTGTTAAGAAAATGTAAAATGTATTACACTTTTGGATTATGAATAGAATATTTCATCATTAAGATTGGTGGTTGGGGAGGAAAGGGATTTCCACAAATGTGTTGAATGAGTACCTCCCTAACAACAACTAAAACTTGGATGGATTGATTTATATATCTAGTTTAAAGACCTCAGTAATTTATTTTATATAAGATCACTTTTACATATATGATAAGATTACTCATAAATATATTATAATAATTACAATTATTCATAAAAACTGTAATACTTAACCCATTATACATAAATTAATATATTATGTAGTGTAATTATTGGTCAGATAAAAGGATAAAAAATAGCCATTTTTTTGGGGGATGTGACAATAGTCTACCAGCCCTTGGCGTGGTTTCCATGGCAATACTCCTTGTCTGCGTGCACGTCTTGCATACACAAAATTGTCAAAACATGTCATCCAGTCTATCAACCTGTCACACATAGCCCGTGCTTAGACGTTTTTACACCACCTCTATCTTCCTACTTTTCTTTTCTTACTATTTTGCTTGTACAAAATGTATTGAAAATTCTACACGGAAGAATGTACACAATAGTCTACAATGCATGACAAGATTACACAGGCATATAGGAGGATGAACATCAACACAACCAACTCACATGTTATTGCGTGTATTTTAAAATTGTCTACACACATCTGATTATTCATTAGTTCTTTAAATTTTTAATTTAGTTTAGTTTATTAAATGGGAGATCGCATGAACTGCCACGACTGCTAAGGTGCCAGATGTGAGCTCACTTTTAATTAACACTCACCGCACTACATGTTTTCCCCTTCATGTGCTCTAAGCTGACAATTCTGAGTGCTGTAAATTAGATTTATGAAAAGTGTTTACGAGCCAAATTTGACATGTGTACAGTAACACTATAGCCAATTCCCACGCTAATGCTTCTTCACCATTTGATTTCTCCCTATTGCTCTTATTTAGAGACTATAGATAGAGATTCTAAAAGATTGTTTTTGAAATCAGTTATGTATGTTTTAATATCAATATTTCAGATCATTTTTTGTTGTAGATAGTTGAATATGATCTGTAACATTATACAAAAATATATACAATTGATTTCAGAAATAAACTTTTAACAATTAAAATTTATAAAAATTGTTTTTGAAATCAGTTGTGTATGTCAACATTTCAGATCATTCTACTTTACTTGATGAATTTGAAGATATGAACGACTCAATAGTTTTTTGTTTTAAAACAGATTTTAAAGCATCCTTTTGAGCTTTAGTTTTTAGCTTTTAAAGCATAATAAAACTGCATGTTTGTGTGCAGTTAGTCTTAGGTGTATGCTTTGTTTTTTTTAGCTTTCTTTGCTTTGTTTCATCACAGCTTGTTCGCTGATCTTAAAAACCTCTTTATATAAGAGAAGTTTGTAACAGATTTACATGCAGTGTTTACATGCAGTGTTTGTAACAGATTTACATATAGTTTTTTGAATAATAGACAATTAATTCCAGTGCTGCTGTTCGCTCAGTATTTTGAGCAGATCCATTATTTTTGTTTTTTAATGAATACATTTATTCTCTTTCAGAATGATAATTCCAGTTTAGTGTAACAGCAATAAATTTCAACCTTTCATTTGGTATCAGAGCAGGTTGCAGAATTTTCTGATTGTGCAGATAGCAAGGTTAAAGAAGCAGTTATCTCCAAATGGCCAATAGCAAGAGTTTACCATTTCAGCTTCCATTGTTTTCTGGAGATAACTATGATTATTGGAGTATCAAAATGAAGACCCTACTATTATCCCAAGAACTCTGGGAATTAGTGGAAGGAGGATACCCAGAACCTGTAGATCAGACTGCATTAAATGCCTTGACACAACAACAACGAAATCAGCTGAAAGAAGACAGAAAGAAGGATAACAAAGCTCTTTTTACCATTCAATCTGCATTGGATGTTTCAATTTTTCCCCGAATTGCTGGTATGACAAAATCAAAGGATGCATGGGAGGCTTTACAAATTGCATATCAAGGTACAGATAAAATCAGATTGGTAAGACTTCAAACTTTTCGAAGAGAATTTGCAAATTTAATGATGAAGGAAACTGAGTCTATTCATGAATTTATTACTAGAGCTCAAGGTGTTGTGAATCAGCTTAGGATTCAAGGGGAAACAATAACTGAACAAACAATTGTAGAAAAAATTCTAAGATCCCTTCCTCCTAAATTTGATCCAGTGGTGATAGCCATTGAAGAAAGTAAAGATTTAACTACTTTCAAAGTTGCAGAGTTGACAGGTTCTTTGCAATCTCATGAAGAGCGTATGCAACGTTCTACAGAAAGTTTGGTGCAAGCTTTCCAGTCTTCTGTAAAACTTGAAGAAAAGTCTCCTCACACCACTAAATATCAAGGTGAATCTTCTTCTAATAATAGAGGATGAGGTAGAGGAAGAGGAAGAGGAAATAATAGAGGACGAGGACGAAGTTCTGTAGATCGGAGGAGTATCCAATGCCGATATTGTGAAAGGTATGGTCATTATGAATCTGAGTGCAGAAAGAAGAAATCTGACTTGAATAAGTCAAGAGCCAATTATACAGAAGATTCTTCTGCAGATACAAAACATTCCACCTTCTTCACATGCAAGTTGGCAAAAGAACACCAAGAGGATGTCTGGTTCTTAGACAGTGGCTGCTCCAATCACATGACAGGTAAATCTGATCTCTTTGTCAAGTTAGATGATTCAGTACGAAGTCAAGTTAAATTTGGAGATGATAAGGAGGTTGATGTAATGGGAAAAGGTACCCTTGCAGTCAAGACTAAGCAAGGAGAAACTACTCATATTCATGATACTTTGTTTGTTCCACAGTTACAACATAATCTTTTGAGTATTGGGCAGCTTGTAGGCAAAAATTATAAAGTAGTGTTTGAAGATAACTGTTGCAAGATATTTGATAAATCTAACAATCATCATCTTGTAGCAAAGACTTGTATGACAGAGAATAGGCTATTTCCTCTCACATTGGTTTCTAGTCAGTTGCATGCATTCAAATCAACTACAGATGATTCGTGGTTATGGCATCAAAGATATGGTCATCTAAATTTTCAAGGGTTATCTTTGCTCAATAAAAAGAATATGGTAAGAGGGCTTCCTCCAATCAAGGCAAAAGAAGAAGTTTGTTCAGGGTGTGCATTTGGCAAGCATCATCGAGATAGTTTTCCGGTGAATAAATCTTGGAGAGCAAAATCTCCTCTAGAGCTTGTGCATGCTGACATTTGTGGTGACATGCAAGAGGAATCATTGGGTAAGAACCTTTATTTTTTGACTTTCATTGATGATTACTCACGCCACACTTGGGTCTATTTTCTTAAGCAGAAATCTGAAGCCTTTACATGTTTCAAGAATTTTAAAGCTATGGCTGAAAAATAGAGTGGGTATCATGTCAAGATACTTAGAACAGATAGAGGGGGAGAGTTTACCTCTAATGAGTTTGCTGATTTTTGTATCAAGAATGGGATACAGAGACAGCTTACTGCTGCATATACACCTCAGCAGAATGGTATTGCTGAAAGAAAGAACCGTACCATCATGGAAATGGCACGAAGCATGTTGCAGACAAAAAATCTTCCAAATACTTTTTGGGGAGAAGCAGTTGCCACTACAGTATATATTTTGAATAGAAGTCCCACGAAAGTTGTTCAAAACATCACTCCAAAGGAAGCCTGGAGTGGTCACAAGCCTTCAGTGGCTCATCTTCGAGTCTTTGGATGTTTGGCATATGTGCACGTTCCAGTTCAAAAGCGGAAGAAGTTGGATGTCAAATCCCAACTTTGTATCTTTGTGGGATATTCTACTGCAACTAAGGGATACAGATTCTATAATCCTGACACAAAGCAATGGATTGTTAGTCGGGATGTGATTTTTGATGAAGGGGGAGTATGGCAGTGGAAAGATGTTGTGTAGCAAAATCCATCATTAATCATAAACATGGAAGATAATACTATTCCTCCTCTCCCCACAAGCTCAAGTGGAAGTTCAAGCTCAAGTTCCAGTCCTCCAAGTTCACCCAGTTCTTCTAGTAGCACAAATTCAGATAGTGATTCACCTCCACCATCACCTCCACCATCAGTTCCAAGAAAGGTACGAAGTTTGGTTGATATTTATCAGAGGAGTGCAAATATAGTTCCAGTTGTTAATTTTGCTTTATTTAGTACAATTCAAGTTGAACCCTCTGTGTATGAAGAAGCAGTGAAAGAACCAGTATGGGTTAATGCTATGAATGATGAGATGAATTCCATTCATAAGAATAATACTTGGGAATTAGTGCAACTTCCCAAAGATAAGCAGGTGATTGGTGTGAAATGGATATACAAAGTCAAATATCATGCTGATGGTTCAGTGGAAGGACATAAGGCAAGATTAGTTGCCAAAGGATTTGCACAAACTCCTGGAGTGGATTATGCAGAAACTTTTGCTCCTGTGGCTAGACTTGATACAGTAAAGATTATATTGTCTGTAGCTGCACAGTACAAGTGGCCAATATTTCAAATGGATGTAAAATCAGCATTCCTTAATGGTTATATAGATGAGGAAGTTTATGTGGAACAACCTATGGGTTATGAAGTTCAAGGAAAAGAACACTTAGTCTACAAGTTGAAGAAAGCTCTTTATGGGTTGAAGCAAGCTCCTCGTGCCTGGTATGCTAGAATTGACAGTTATTTCATGAAGAAGGGATTCAGTAGAAGCCACTCAGAGCCAACCTTGTATGTCCAACGTATTGGTAATGATATTCTCATAGTTTGCCTTTATGTTGATGATCTTATTTATACAAGTAACAACAAAGCTCTCATAGAGAAGTTTCAAGCAGAAATGAAACAAGAATTTGAAATGTCAGATTTGGGACTCATGCACTATTTTCTTGGTGTGGAGGTACTACAAACATCAAAAGGTATATATATTTCTCAAACCAAGTATGTTGTTGATTTATTGAAGAAGTTTAGAATGGTGGCATGCAAAGCACTTGCAACCCCCATAGCAATTGGTGAGAAATTAACTAAGGAGGATATTAGTCCCAAGGTTGATTGTACTTTATATAGAAGTTTGGTTGGTAGTCTCATGTACCTCACAACCACTAGACCCGATATTATGTATGCTGTGAGCCTCATCTCTCGGTTCATGCAGGATCCACATGAGTCTCATTGGCGAGTTGCTAAAAGAATTTTGAGGTATGTGAGTGGTACACAAAATTTTGGAATTCATTATTCTCCCACTAAACAGTTTGAGTTAGTTGGTTACACAGATTCTGATTGGGCTGGTTCAGTGGATGATAGAAAGTCTACATCTGGATATGTTTTTTCACTTGGTTCTGGAGTTGTTTCTTGGAGTAGTAAAAAACAGGCAACGGTGGCTCTTTCTTCAGCAGAAGCGGAATACATGGCAGCATCATCAGCAAGTTCTCAAGCGGTATGGATGAGAAGGATATTGGCAGATCTACATTTGGTTCAGGAGCATCCAACCACCATTTATTGTGATAATAATAGCACTATTGCCATGACAAAGAATCCTGTGTTTCATGCCAGAACGAAACACATAGAGATTCGACATCATTACATCCGTGACTTGGTTCAAGATGGACAAGTGGAGTTGCAGTTCTGTCCTACATCTGAGCAAATTGCTGACATCTTTACCAAGGCTCTTTCTACAGCAAGTTTTGTGGCCTTGAGAAATCAGTTGGGACTCACCCCTATTGATCATTCAGGGGGAGATTGAAGATATGAACGACTCAATAGTTTTTTGTTTTAAAACAGATTTTAAAGCATCCTTTTTAGCTTTAGTTTTTAGCTTTTAAAGCATAATAAAACTGCATGTTTGTGTGCAGTTAGTCTTAGGTGTATGCTTTGTTTTTTTTAGCTTTCTTTGCTTTGTTTCATCACAGCTTGTTCGCTGATCTTAAAAACCTCTTTATATAAGAGAAGTTTGTAACAGATTTACATGCAGTGTTTACATGCAGTGTTTGTAACAGATTTACATATAGTTTTTTGAATAACAGACAATTAATTCCAGTGCTGCTGTTCGCTCAGTATTTTGAGCAGATCCATTGTTTTTGTTTTTTAATGAATACATTTATTCTCTTTCAGAATGATAATTCCAGTTTAGTGTAACAGCAATAAATTTCAACCTTTCAGAATTCTTGAATATAATCTCAAACGAGAATATAAAAATATACACAATTAATTTTGAAACAATCTTTTAAATACTACATGAATCTGTAACTGCACATTCTATTACAGATTCTATTTTTCTTTTGATTAAGGCATCGATCTCGATTACAAAAGCTTTTAACGTCTTGTAACTTGCTATTTTTCTTTGTTACTTAATACTTTTCGGGTTGGCACATCCCTTATTCTGCATCCCAAATTCTACGAATGCATTTTGCATCAGTTTAAAGGAAGATGAAACTTGTGTTAATCTTGCAATACGATACATGGAAAGTTTCCTTCTGGTCGCCAAAAGATACACTGACTTAATTTTTTTGTTTGTGTATTTTCTGCAATAAGTAGTTTCTAACTTTTGAAGCTATTTAGCGACAAAGCCCCTGACCGGTGGAATAGGGCAGTAGCACCAACTGCAGGATCAGAACGATGCCAGAAAATGAGGTAGCAACAGTGGAGCTTTGGAGATTGCGAATCATGACAACCAGCAAAATCAGGAGTTAAGGTTAGGTGAGATAGCTCTCCTCATTAAACTCGTACCCGACAAATCCTAGAATGGTTAGTGTCAGTGTCTGCATTCCCACAACGTGGCCTTCTCCTATCCACATGGAGCACATGCAATTGCTCATCAATTAAGTAAAGGAAATTTGATCACCACTACCTATTTCTATTCGATTTCAGTAAAACATCTACTTGCCACTACCTGATCCTTGTTAATATATATATATATATATATACTTGTATTTTTTTATATGCACAATAAAAGTGGACGGCAGACCCAGCTATTAAAGAATTGGCTTAAGTGAAATAATTAAATCCTTCCTCAGTAGTAACTGCACTTCCACTGGCATGTTCTAGAAATCACATCTTGATGCAGAAAATGCCAAATTCAAACAGCTGAAAACGATGGCAAGTTATTATCTGTACCAACCCTAAACGTCTCTTTAATGACGTGATGGCGTATGTTACAATCCATTTATTGGGCATTGAAAAGTACATAGAAATGCTTGACAAACATAAACTAGCGTAAAAACTCTTTTCTACAGTTCAGTCTTCTTATGCCTCGAAATTCTGAACAGAAAGACAATTGAAAGAAAACCCACGGTTAATTATTCTTATGGAGTCTCAACTCTCTATTTTGGGCTCATCAGATCCAATTACATATATACAAGTAGAAATATGTTAGCTTCTTTTCTATGCAGAAGCAATTAAATCCTCCCCGAAGAGATAGGAGATCTGATCGACCACCCAGAGAGTTCCTGGTTCTACGTCCAGTGTCTGTCTTTGTGGAAGAAGAGGACATCTGCAAAGAGGGCATGTGTCGTGACGCTGATCAATCCATCTATCCAAACAATTTCTATGAAATACATGACAGCAATTACAGAGCTCTCTTATTTCGTCGTCTTTCTCAAATAAGTTCAAACAAACGGCGCACACGATATCCTCCTCGATCTCCCTAAACCTCTCTGCAAATTTTCCAAACGTCAGCAGAGGCAACCTCTCTCTGATGACGTCTGCACACACAAGGGAAATCTCAGAGGATTCTTCCAACGCAGGGCTTTCGGGCTCCAAGAATCCAACTCGAGAAAGAACCCAGCAAATCGCTTTGTTCACGTCTTCTATAGCAGAGATAAAGTTGAGCAGAAATGTTGGGACCAAAAGACCAGAATAGCCTGCAGAAATTCTTATGATCCAACAATCGGCCATTGCTTCAGTGAAAACTAAAATTCTCCCTAGATAAGAGATGGCAATGGCCTAGTACAATTCCTATGAAGTTCCTCAGAGCCAAAACATATAAATATATGGAGGAAGAGATTGTGGGGAGGCCCGCTAAGATATCAACGGCTCCCTTGCAACTGCTCCGAAGCGTCGTCTAATGCGCCTCCCCACTTTCATTACAAACCCCAACGTGGAAGAAGAGTGTTTAGGTAATACGGGTTTTCGTAACAACACGTGGATTCAAATAATTTGTTGGCAATAAAAACAGATTCGAATCATTTGCTTCGTTTTAGATCTCAATGTACGCAGCGGAATAGGAGTGAAGAAAAACGTTTGCACTCACTTTAATCGACATGATTATTTTCTAAATCTGGCAATTAATGATAAAATCTTATATAAACTTATTTTCACATATTTTTAGGGTTTGGTTATAAATATTTTCGATTAAATTTGTGGTTTGGATCTAATATATTTATCACTTTTTTTAATTATCAAAGTATTATTTAAATTTGCATTATTATTTAGAAACTATTATTTAAGTACATGATCACATCATTAATTTTTATTAATATTTTTATAATTTGAATAAATTAGGTATATTGTACCATTTCTTGATATATTTCATCTTTGTTTACAATATTATATTGATTTTCAAAGTTTAATTATGAAAAATATTTATGATGGGAGGGCTTTGGTTTGATTGGTTAGAGTATTTTGTTGGAGGCAAGATGTCATATGTCCATTCTTCCACGTTAAAAAAATATGAATAACATTTTCAGAATAAAACGTAATAATATTTGTACATATCATCAATAATAAACAAATTGTAAACTCATAATAAACATTAAATCTTCAAATCAAAGATCAAATTTATAAGTATGAAGATTTTTTTCATTATATACAAAATTAAGTAAAAATAAAAAACCAATCATTTTTTAATCTTTCAAAACAACATAAAAGAAATTTAATTATCAGAAAAAAATAAAAAATTAAAGAAATATATTAAATTTCATTATAAAACATAAATCAAATCACAAAAGAAATCCATAACAATTTTTTTGAAAATTACACATAAAACTATATTTCTAAATTTCTATTCCTTCTTTTATCATTCATAAAAGTATACTTATATTTCCTTATTATTTGAGCACTTAAAAATCACCTGGTTGTGATTGTTGAATCATTAGGGGAGAGGGCCCAATAGTCGTGCACCCTAACTTCGTGCTTCTAATTATCCTATGTCGAAATTTCAAATCACTCCCAATTTTTTACAGCAGCTTTCTTGGCAAGTTCTCTGCTTATAACTAAGGTTTCAAGGCCACATCATCAAATATGATGCCACATCAGCATGCATTTTTGTCAAGGTGTCCAAAAAGGTCCCAAAAAATAGTGAGACCAATTCTCGTGCATTACATCATGAGTAGTTGAGCGCTGATGTGGTATCACATGATTGGTTGCTTTTTAGATCAAAAGCATACATTTTGTTTAATTATGGGTAGTCAAATCACAACTATTGGACATTATATAAACGACTATTAGGTATTATATTTATGATTGGGTGCGTGACTATTGGACCCCACACGACTATTGGGCCCTCTCCCCTACTTAATATCCAGTTCAATAGATTTATACTTTTTCTATCACGTACAAAGTGGGAAAAAAATTTATTTTATTACTTAATTTGAAAGCTTCTTTCCTCGAATATCAAAGCCAGTCCCATGTCAAAAAGTTAATGCATTCCACAATTCAGTGGGCCCCCCACTTTATAGTGAATTTCATTTGGGCTTTTCAATGAGTATTTGCTGGTGGTACCTACCAGTAAAATAGTTTCTTCCCTCACATTGAATGGATGAAAAAAAACCTTTATTTTAAAGAGGGTCTTGGTCCACCATTTAAGGATGGAAATGGATGTACTATTCCTCGCTCTAGGTTGTTCTCCAAAACTAACTTTTTTAGTTTATTTTTTTAATAGGGAAAACATACTCTGACCTATGATTATATAGATCTAAAGGAGATATAAGTATTTAATAAGTAATGAAATATTTGGTAAAATGATTTTAGAAAGAATAGGGGGCTAGAAGTTTTTTATTAAATATAACTGATGAATGACAGTTAATTTGAAGATGCGATTAATAATTGTAATTTGATCTTTATAATTGAATACGTATTGTTTGAATTATTATAAATTTATCTAGATTATATTATGTGGTTTTATATGTGGTTGTGTCCATGATCTAGTCCTTCTAACATAGTGTAGTCTTTGTGGAGAGAAAATTTCTTCTACTCCTATAAATTTGTCGAATTTGTTTTCTATAAATGTATCTAAAATTGGTGGATTGAGAAGCACCTTGGAAAGACTATTAGTGTATAGGGATGAAGTGTGGAAACATTCATGATAACTAGCCAATTGACATAATCAATGAATAAGGTTGGAACACATTCCATGTAAGTATAATAAGTTGATTAAGTAATTGTTGAGGGTGGTTTTAGCACACCCAACTTGCTAACCAATAGCAAGTTATTGCTCCTCTTGAAAAGAAAAATAATCTACTCCAATTTTCCTTTTGAGTTGGGCCTTGATCGCGATGGACAACTAAGTGGTTGATGTTGTTAGAAGAATAAGGAGTTTTTCATTAATGCATTTGTTGGCAACATGAGCATGTGGGATGAGCACAACTTGTGCAGTCATGCATTGTAGTGTTGTCATTGATGTCAACATTGTATCCCAGTATGAAGACCATTATGGATGGCTTGAGTATGTTTGAGGATTAGTTTCAGTTTTAGTAGTGCATGGTGTTAAAGTAGTTTCAATCTTTTTATTTTCTTTTCATATTAAATCATCATAATAGATTAAGGGTTTAGTGTATGAATGTGGATTTGAATGTTAATGAGGGTTTTTGAAGGTTTAAGGTACAACTAATTAACCACCCCTCTCAGATTTTTTGTTCATTCAACAATTGGTATCAGGGAAAGGTTCCTTGGAGAAAAGGTTAACTACTTAAAGTAGATCTAGGATAACGAACAAGAAGGAGATCCCTATGTTTGATAGCATAGACTATGCAATCTAGAAGGAAAAAATGGAAGGCTATCTAGTTTATCTTGGATATGATGTCTGGTAGTCAATGAAGAATCAATATACCATACTTGTAAATGGAACGAGCACAAGTGATGAGATCAAGGCCTATGAAACAAATGGTAAAGCAAGTTTTGTTCTCTTGAGTAGTCTTGCAAATTATAAATTAGTGAAAGTGATGGATTTGAAAACTACTAAAGAAATTTGGGATAAACAAGCTAAGATGTAGAAAGTATTTATGAAGGAGATGCTAAGGTTAAACAAGCTAAGATGTAGAATCTAAAGACACAATTTGTGAGCCTACGAATGTTTGAAGATGATGATATTACAAGCTACATGTAGAGATTTGATGAAATTATCAGTGCAATTAGAGGTCTTGGAGGAAAATTCAAAGAACCAAAAGTGATAAAGAAAATTCTCAAAACTCTTCCTAAATCTTATGATAAATTTTTTTTCTGCTATTAAGGAAATTGTAGATTTTAATACTTACACTAGAGATTAGTTGTATGGTACACTAATTGCATTTGAAATGAGAGAATTTGGTCTGAATAATGTTGTAAAAGTGGATACTACTTTAAAGGTTGGAAAATCAAAGAAGACTGAAGATTCAAATTAGGATGATCTTGATGATGTAGAAGCTAACTTTGTGAGAAGGATGAAAAAGGGCACCGATAAGTAGAAAGGTAAATTACCTTTCAAATATTTCTATTGTGGACAAATAGGTCACTATGTTTCAAAATGTCCAATTAGAATTGTGAACAATAAGAATAAGGAAAACAAAGGTAAGATGATCAGTAAAAGCTATTATGTTAGAGAATATGCAAGTATTAATGATGATGAATTTGATTATGGAGATGATGATGATAATGAATGCTTGCTCATGGCTTTAAAAGATGATTTTTTTTTGCTAACTCTAAAAGATGTGTGAAGGAAAGTGCTCCAGAGACAAAGGATAAGACTATAGGTACTTTGGTATCTACTTTTCATGCCACAAGGGATAAGAACTATTGGATCATTGATAGTGGCTACTCAAATCATTTGACTAGAGACAAGAGTAAGTTTGTTAAACTTGAAAATTATGATGAAGGACTTGTTAGATTTGGTGATTATTTAGATGTTATTTAATTTGTGGAATAGGTTCAATCAGTTTTGATGGCAAGAATAATACTAATGATGTCTAGTATGTCAAGGGTTTAAGGCATAACCTTTTGATTGTTGGAAAAATGTGTAGCTAGCAAAGGATATAATCTTATGTTTCAGGACAATGGATACATAATCAAAATAGGGTCCAGAACTATCATTGCTACTAGAAAGAGGACTGATGGAAATGTTTATCAACTCAAGGGTGTTGATGGTCATTGTTTTATGACTTAGATTAATGAAAGTTGGTTATGGCATAGGAGGATGTGTCACATCAATTTTGATAACTTGGTTGGAATCAGTCTAGTTCAAGCAGTGATAGATCTTCCAAGGATTATAAAGGTTATCAATTTTTTCCGTAGAGATTGTTAGTTTGGAAAACAAACAAGAAGAAGTTTCAAGGGGAAAGAACAATCTTCTATCAGATTGTTGGAATTGGTGCATACAGACCTTTGTGGTCCTATAAGAGTGAGAACGCTTCAGGGTAACAGGTATTTCATTCTTTTTATTGATGAATATTCTAGAATTTGACATTGGTTACTTTTCTTAGAGAAAAATATGAAGCCCTAGATAGATTCAAAGTATTTAAAGTTATGGCTAAGAATGAGATGGATATGAAGATCAAATGTTTAAGGTCTAACAAAGGTGGAGAATTCACCTTCAATGAATTTGACATGTTTTGTGAGAATCATGGTATAAAGAGGCACTTGTTTACCCCTAATACTCCTTAGCAAAATGGAGTGGTTGAAAGGAAAAATAGGACTATTCAAGAAGCTACAAGGACTATGACGAGAAAAGTTAAGCTAAAAGAAGTTTATTGGAGAGAAGCAATTCATATTGTTGTTTATATACTTGACAAAGTTCACGAAAAAATAAACAACAATAAGGATCCCTATGAGTTGTGGTATGGAAGAATCCCTACCATCAAGTACTTTAGAATGTTTGGAAGCAAATGCTATATCATAAGAGATGATGAAAACTTAGGAAATTTTGATGCAAGGTTTGATGAAGGTATCTTCCTAGGATATTCTACTAAAAGAAAAGCTTACAAATTCTACAATAAAAGGCTAACAAGGATTGTTGAGAGTGCGATGTCAAAGTTGATGAATATTTGTAGAATCTAGTGGTGATAAATATATATGAATTAGATGAACTTACTTGTAGAGAAGAAGAAGAAAAAGCTAAGGAATAGGAAGTGCATGATGAAGAGGAAGAAGCTCTAGAAAAGACCCCTAAAATCCCTAAGTATGTGTAGAGAAACCATTCTGAAGAACAAAACATTGGAGACAACAGAAAAGGTGTGTTGACAAGAAGAAGAGCTATTGAAGAAGACGTAAATCTATGCTTACTTTCTAAAGTTGAACCTAAAACTATAATTGAGTCATGTGTAAAGATGAACATTGGATGAAGGCAATGGAAGAAGAACTTATGCAGATTGAGAACAACCAAACTTGGGAACGTGTCCTAAGATTTACAAACAAAAACATAATTGGTACTAAGTGAGTATTCAAAAACAAAATGAATGAGAATGGATAAGTGGTAAGAAATAAGGAAAGTCTTGTGTGTAAGGGTTACTCACAAGTTGAAGGAATAGAATTTTAGGAGACATTTTCTCTAATTGCTAGAATGAAAGAAATTGAGATGTTTTTGGAATTTGTAGCAGATAAGGAATTTAAATTTTATGATATGGATGTGAAGTCGACTTTCTTGAAATGGCGAATTGGAAGTAGTGTACATGGAACAACCAAAACAATTTCAGTTATTAGATAAACCGGATATGGTTTGTAGGTTGAAGAAGGATTTATATGGATTGAAGCAAGCTCATAGAGTTTGATATGCAAGGTTGGATAGGTATTTGATACAACAAGGTGATCCCACAATACTGGTTTACAATTTTTGGCCAAACTAGACATTGAACTAATTTTTTTTTAATTGAATTTTTACTTTCAGGCACCTATAGTGGCTAAACTATGAGGAATTTGAAGATGATGAAAACTAGTGATTTGTGACATTTTGTTTTTAGATTCTAAATATATTTTTTTCAAAATTTTTGGAATTAGATTGCACTTCTTTTTCCATCTCATTTGAAAACTAGTTTTTAACAGTAAACACCATTTTTAAAGAGTGATGTCATTGGATAACACATAACTCTTTTTCTATGAAGGATAAAATTCTATTTTTTTCAAATTTAGATTCATAACTATCATATCTAGTATATAGAATCCATTCATAGCATTTCATCGAGTATTTTTTCTTAATTAAGTTTCAAAGTCAAACTAGTTGATTGCAATTTAGACATGATTTATTGGCTAAAGCATAAAATTTTTTAGATGTATCAAAATTCAATTTTTTTTGTTGGATCAAGGACATCAATATCTAGTGCACTAATATTTTTCAAAAAAAAATTATAATATGTTATTTTTGCACATGTGCAGAACAAAGAGCTTGATTTTTGGTGAAAAACCTATGTTTAATAAAACTAAAAAAAATGCATAATAAAACCAAAACATATTAAAATTTTATTTGATGGATAGCTTGTTTCAAGGACTACCATCATCATGTTGGGTTTATGAATTCTCCTCCATTTTCATCCTCAACCCGAGCTTTGAAAGTTTTTTTTGTAGAAATTTGGTGCAAGAGAAGGAGAAGGGGGAAAGGGGGGGTTCGCTCGAACCCCCCTTCGAGTGAACCCCCCTTGACCCTTCGAGTGAAGGGGGGTTTTCTCTAAGGGGGTTTGAGTGAACTCCTCTTTTTTCAAAATGTGCAAAAAGTGGGTCCCATCATTAAACAGGGTTTGCTCGAAGGGGGGTTCGAGTGAACCCTTTATGGGTCCATATGAACCCCCAGTTTGTGCGAAACCCTAAAAACCAATTTTTTTTTTCCATGGGATCATTTTTGCAATTTTCCTTCCTCAATGGAATTGTAAACCAATATTTTGGGATCACCTAACAAGGATTCAATAAAGCTGCTACATATAGTAATCTTTACTTCAATGTTGAGAAAGATAAAATCTTGATTGTGGTTGTGTATGTTGATGACATAATTTTTGGAGGAAATGAAGCTATGTGTTAGTAGTTTGCGTAAGAGATGCAAAAAGAGTTTTGAGATGTTTATGTTTGGGGAGATGAATTTCTTCCTTGGGATACCAATCAATTAGACATATAAAGGCCTATTCATTTCATAGTCAAAGTATGCTAAAGAAATGTTGATGATGTTTGGAATGGAAGACTCCAAACTAGTATGTACTCCTTGCACCCTATAAAAATGGAAACTTGTCATTTTCATGGTCTTTTTAGGCATGTCTTCTTGATGTTAGATCAATTTTTCTTTGATTTATCGATGTAATGTGGCTTGAACATTCACATTAGGTCTTTAAAATGAAAATAATGACATCTTGTGAAGGTGTTGTAACACATTTCTACACTTTTCTAGACTCTATTCATTACAATTCACCTAAAAATCACCTTTCTACTCATCAAGTCCTATTTTGAGGTGTTGTAAAGTCTTGTAACAATATTTCACACTTTTCTAGGCATAATTTCACTATTTACACCTTTCTTATGCTTTATTTGACCCCTTTATGCCCTTATAAGGCTTAATTAAGTGCATTTTTGAATGTAAGCCTATATATATATATATATATATATATATATATATAACAAATTCTCGACATCCAAATTCAGGTCCTAGGTAGGACCCATTCACCATGGGTGGTAAATGAGTCCCCCTTGGCTCCATATTTAAAATTTTCTTTCGGGTTTTTATTCAAGATCACTTGATCTCGCCCTGTGATGAGGTATCAACGGGTTACTAAGGCACAAGATTGTATAAATAAGTGATTTTTACCTCATTTTACATCTCCTAATTCATTCAAGAAATATTCTACAATCATACATCACATCCAAGCATTCAAGCACTTTACAACATCAAATCAAGAATCAATCAAGGATTCAAAGGCAGCCATTGACATATCTTAAGAATTTCATCAACAAGGGTTTGGTAAGTTGATAGCATTTGCATGTTATTAGTTTATCTTTCTCTTTCATTTGAATATTTTATTAAAGGTTTGATTACCAAAGTTGGGTTTGACCAAGGAAAACCCCTATTTGCTAACCCTCAACCATTTTTCCCCTTTGTGCATGTGTTTTGTATGCAAATATATCAAGCATTTAGGTGTTGAAAAGTGGAGAAAAATTCAACTAGGTGCTTCAAGTCAAATCAACCATATTTCAAGCTTGGAGAAGACTTTTTGTCCATTTCCTACATAATTGACTTTGGCAACCCGAGAAGAAGACATTTCTAGATCTGGTGTTGTAGAGTTGTCTCTTGATTTATCAAAATTTTGGGGGAGGACTGATTCACCATTACTAGCTAATGAGTCCCACCTTAAGGTTGGAAATCTAGGTTTTGTTAGATTCCAGATCGTGATACTTAGAAACCTATTCCCGACAGTTTTTCCCATAACCAAGACTGATTCACTATTAGTCCCGAATGAGTCCCACTAGTGATTTTCTGTGATTTCAAACAACATTCAAAACATTCAAAATTCTTCCTCAAACTTCTAGGTGCAGTCTGATTCAACCATGTTTTGTCTTGTTTTGTATTCATTCATTCATAGTTCATTGTTTGCATATCACATTATGTTTTCAAACAAGTCATAATTTTTAGGTTTTGCATTCACAATTTGCTCAATTTCATAGTTTATATGTGTTAATATCATTCAATTTAGTCCTAATTACATCACACATTTCCTAATTTGAGTGAACTAGTTAGATTCTTTGGGCCCATCTCTCTCTATTTAGGTGAAAAACCCTAAAAGAGCTAAGAGGGACTAGAGAGCCAAAAATCTATAGTTCATTTTGGTGAACCTACATTTTGAACATATTAGCTTTCTAATTCCATTTGTATCTTGCATCTTAGACTTCATTTGAATCAACATTCAATTAGGGTAGTGATTTATTTTTGCATCCTAGGGTTTCTTAACTTGTATTAGTGAAAGACTCATTTAGATTTCATTTTTGCATTACATATCATTGAAAAACTTGAAAATCTCCATCTTCATTCTTCACTGGCATTTGAAAAATCATTTTAATCATTTTAATATTTTTGAAAAACATAAAAAAATCTCATTCTAGGACTCATTTGCCACCCTAGGCGAATTAGTCCACCTACACATTTCATTCTATATTTTTAGAATTTTTTTGGCATTTTCCTGCATTTATGTTCTTTCTTGTTATTTCTCTATTTTAGTTAGCATACTTTTTGTTATTTGCATTTTTCACTCTGATATTACATTGCATTTACTTTCACCCCGTCCTTTGTGGTACTTGCATGAGTGTTCGGTGCCCCATTGATAATATTGTAGTGAGATGAAGTTCTAGACTCATGGCTTCCCATGATAGCACTTTCGTTGTGGACCTTGGGATCTCAAGAGCTCCTACTCCTAGTATGGACAATGGTGCATTAGGCATTGATCATACCACCTCTATTCCTTCCCCTTTCCATCCAATGAATGTTGACATGCAAAAAAAATCTCTTCCTCAAGACAAGGTCATTAGTATTCATGAAGAGTTTGCACATTTACAAGAAGACTTGTCTCTTGAAAACATTTCCACCACTTCCATACTTGCAATAGAACAACTTCATCATTTGATTGAGAGTAATGATAGCTTACAAGTCATGAAAAGAATTGTTGAAATATACAATAAACATGATCCTAATACTTCCCAATCAACAAACATAGTGGCAAGTCAAGGAGGACCTCACATTCCTCCCACTTCAACCATAGCATCCATACCAACTTATACCACTCCTAGGGTTACAACAACTATGCAATAGGTCAGTCATGTGGCTCCTTCCTTTGCAATTTTTACTAGCATTGCAAGTTCTTTTGTCACATTGCATGTCCCCTCTTCCACCTTCACTCATCTTAGTGTCTCTTTCACCCCTCCTAACATTAAATACACTCCATCTCCATTTTCCCTTCCACCTCATGCTCCTTACACTGATCCCATCATTACACAACTCTTTAACACTATTTCATCCATGCAACAACTCTCCACCATTCGCGAAAGCCAAAATGCTCCACCAACATACCATGTTCATAGTAGTCCATTATCCTTTGAAATATTACGCACCTTGATGCCACAAGGAATTGAAATGTCAAGGTTTGAGAAATATGGGGGTAAAGGAGACCCTACCAACCATGTCAATGCATATATGTACCCTTGTGTAGTGACTTTGTCCTTGATGATAAGCTGTTGGCCAAAATTTTTCCTAGGACCTTGAAAGACACTACATTAGACTGGTTTTCAAACTTACCTAATCATTCCATTTGATTGTTTAATGAACTTGTAAATTCTTTGATACGTCATTTTCAAGTCCACATGACTCCTAAGAAAACAATGGTAGATTTAATGCATTGTAAACAAAATACTAATGAAAAAGTCACTCACTTCATTTCTCGTTACCAATCATTATATGCTCTAATTAATGTCAAGATTCTTGATTCACATTTGTAGAAGAATGTTCATTAAGAACTTGCATACTCACCTTCAAGATAAGTTAACAATGATGAAATTCGCCTTATTCATGCATTTATGCACAACCCTTTGTGATTATCACAAATTGGTTTCTAGTTGTGATTCAAAGTCCACTTCTAATTGAGCTAAGAAATTTGAGCAAAATACCCACAACAATGGATCAAAATTTAGAAAACCTAACCGAGGATTTTTACAATTTAATCTTCCTTCTTCGCAATCACCCCAACCTATTCCAAACCAAGTGGCTGCTCTTAAAATAGTCATGCCCTATACCTATGGGGACCAAAAGAGACAATTTACTTCCTTACCTAATACCCTTCATAATATCATGAACCAATTGCTCCAACAAAAAATGCTCACATTGCCTACCATTAAACCACTTGATACCACCAAGCCTTTACCACCCAACTTGAAACAAAATTATTATTGCCATTTTCATCGCCAAAATGGCCATGCCACTAAACAATGTAAGCATCTAAAACACTTAGTTCAAGACCTCATTGATTCGACTCATTTGTCCATTACAGGTGTAAATGATCAAGGTAATAAGTTTATTGCACCCCCTAACCAGAATTTACAAATCTTCACCAACCCTATGCTTAAACACAACATTTTATTTGTCAAGGCTAGTGAACCTTCAAACCCTTAAGTCTTGAACAGTAATACAAATAATGAACAACCTGATATAACTCCAAATGTTACCCAAGTTAATCCTATGGATGAACTTGTGGGTACAATAGACATTGTCCCTTGTAAGGGCCCAACCAACAAAAATATTGCTATCAATTTTTCTTCTAAAGATATACTTAAAAAAAGCTTCTTGATGGTCCTCTTTACATAGCTGGCCGAATCTATGATAAACCCACTAATGGGATATTAATAGATCCCGCATGTGGTGAGAATTTGATCACAGAAGAATTTTTAGTACTACATGACCTATATCAAGGTAACTATAATAAAACAATGGCATGGATCAAAACACATACTAGTTTTGCATGCCCTACAATCAGATTGATCGTACTCCTATTACAACTACGACCAAAAACCTTATAGGTAACATTTTCTATTATTTCACAATCAGATCAATTTCATTTGTGGCTAGGTCATTCTTGGCTTTGCATGATGAAAACAGTCGGTTTTGTTGTTCATAAGTGTTGGAAGTTTCCACATGGTAATGAAATATTTACCATAAATCATAGTGGCTTTAATCCCTTATCTTCTAAAGGTAATTTTTCCTTAGAAGCTTTTTGGCCTGAACTTATGGAGCCCATCACCCCTTGTAAGGATTTATTTCCATAGCCTACAAAAGTTCAAAGGCAAATACATAGCTGAATTGTCTCTTTCGTCCCTATCCACTTCCACTCCTATCTTAGATGAAACCATGCTTTAGCCTGATTCTGACATTGAAAAAACCACACAGCCTCATGAACAACCACTCATAAACACACCCCCTCCAACATTTAAACAACCAAGAGAACACATGACACCAATCTTTTCATACCTCCTCATATTAAACAAGTGTATAAAGCTAAAGAGAAAATGATGACCCATAGTCTTCGGTTTCTTCCATTCTTCTCCCTCAAGAAGAAAAGCAACCTATGATGGAGCGACCCACTCTTACACCTCAACAAGTTCAAAATAAAATTAAATGAAACTATGGTGCTATGGAGCGTAGGCATCGTCATCATCTCCTTTCTCATCAGTCTCAAATGGAAGAAAACAATGAAACCTAGCCTCCACCTTTGACAAAAGAAATAGATGATCAACCTATTCCCCCTGGCTTATTACAAGACAACACAATCTAGCCCTCACAACAAAATGAACCAATCCAACAACCACAACTTTTGCTTCATCCTTCCTTGGAGATAACCCTTCTTCCTCCTATTGTAATCAACCTTGATGATGATGAGGATGATGAGATTACAAAAATAGATGAAGTGCATAACACTCTAAACTCATTATTCTCATCTACCATTAGCTTAAATGATAAATCTTCTTAACCAAGTGACAAATTTGGCACATCTCCTAGTTCGGCCCTTGCAATTCTTCCTTTGGATAGTCAACAACCCTCACACTACACTGAACATGATTGGGAGGCAGATGACCTATTAGATACTTGACTTACATTTTCCCTACTATCTTGTTACACTTTCCTTTTTTGATTTGTTTTGTGTGTGTACTGTGTTTCCCTCATAATGTGTATTTTATGTTCCCTCCCTCTATATACTTCTTCTATTTGTACCTCTATTCTTCTATATGTCATGCATTGGTCTTTTTTTCTTTTGTTTTGTGTTTTCCTTTTAGGGATGATGCAAAGTGTTGAGATCACAATGTCTCTCCCATGTTGACCCAAAAGGTCCTTTCCTTTTTTTCTTTTGTTTTGTGTTCTCCTTTTGGGGAAGACACAAAGTGTTGAGACACCCTATGTATCTTCCATGTTAACCCAATTGGTCCCTTTTCCATTTTACTTTATCTTTTTCTTCTGTGTTTTCCTTTTGGGGATGACACAAGGCATTGAGACCGAAATGTCTCCTTCATGTTGACCCAAAAGCTTTTTCTTTTCTTTTTGTTTTCTTTTTGCTTGTATTTTCCTTTTGGAGATGATTCCAAGCGTTGAGACTGAAATGTGTCTTCCATGTTGACCCAAAATGGATATTCTTTTCCTTTTTTTTCTACTCTCTTTGTGCCATTCTTCTAGTTCTATGTGCTTTGGGGAATGATGATAGTTTCGAGCTCTTTCATAAAAACATTGTAGCAATGAATATACTGACCCCAAGTCCATAGATCCATTATGTGTTTGTTGTGTTCCTTTCTAGGGGACAACTCTCTTTTCTTTTGTTTTCCATTTCCATTACATGAAGCAACCTAACTTAGAAACATATGACTTGGTATAGGGGCTCTCAAAGTTGGCTCTCATGTCCTATTTTCTCTTTGCATTTTCTTTCCTTCACTACTTTAAAGTAATTGTCCTAGACTAGTTTATATCAATTTATTTAAAGTGGGGGGAAATATATTGGCATTATTCATTTGCATTCTTGGTTCTTAGTGCAGCCTTGTCACTTCATATGATGCATTTGTCACTTTGTGGATGACATTGGGTATGATGTCCTTCATAAGTGTGATCTATCTTAGCATATTACATTCCTCTTAGTGGCCTAATGCGACATGTGACATCCCCTAAGTTGTGAATATTTTATTCTTTGATTGTTCCTCTCTTGGAGACATTAGACACAATGTTCCCTAAGTTATAGACCTTGCATGAACCTAACAAGACTCCTTTGAACATCCTTTTCCATTTTACTTTTTCATTTTACATTTTTTCCACCTTGTATAAAGCAACTTGCATGCCTATGGTACCTTTCTCTTTGTTCACGAGTTTGAAGCATATGAAGCTTTGCTTGTCTCATGAAACACAAGCCATCATTTTCCTTTGTGGCACCTTGTTAAAGTTATCAAGAGGTATAAATTTAGTATGGTTGAGCGAGAAGCCCATTCCAAGGCACAAATTTCCCTATAGCCACCTTTGTGTTTGTGGGTGCATGGAAACTAGTGTATGTACTTCACCTTCTTGGGTATTCTCACCCAGCGAACCACCATGAGTTTTATTGCCCCAGAGTGAGTATGCATTTCATTTTTAAAATAATCGGCCTAGATATTATCCACAACTAGTTGGATGAATGATTGAAGGTTTCATTGGTTTCTCATCATGTGTATTCCTTTTTTCTTATGCTTAGTTTTCCATGGGATCTTCATCTTGGGGGCTTGATCATCCCTCTTGATCATTGTCATTCCATCTTGCTAATGTAAGTGCATTGCAACCCCTCTCTTGATATTCATGGCTACTTTAGTGTGAGTTTGAAGCCAGTTCATCCTCTCACTAAAGTGGGGGCTAAATGCACCATAGAAAAATGACCACTTTTCATTTTCATGGTCTTTCTAGGTCTATCCTCTTGATGTTAGATCTATTTTGCTTTGATTTATTAATGTAATGTGGCTTGAACATTCACATTAGGTATTTAAAATGTAAACAATGACATCTTGTGAAGGTGTTGTGAAGTATTGTAACACATTTCTACACTTTTCTAGACTCCTTCCATTACAATTCACTTAAAAATAACCTTTTTACTCATCATCAAGTCCTATTTTGAAGTGTTGCAAAGTCTTGTAACAAGATTTCACACTTTTATAGTCATAATTTCACTATTTACACCTTTCTTATGCTTTATTTGACCCCTTTGTGCCCTTATAAAGCTTAATTAAGTGCATTTTTATATGTAATCCTAGCAAACAACATTAAATATAACTTAATTCCTAACACACATTCAGGTCCTAGGTAGGACCCATTTACCATGGGTGGAAAATGAGTCCCCCTTGGCTCCAAATTCAAAATATTTTAAATTTTCTTTTGGGTTTTTATTCAAAATCACTTGATGTCACCCTGTGATGAGTTATCAACGGGTTACTAAGGCACAATATTGTATAAATAAGTGATTTTCACCTCATTTTACATCTAATTCATTCAAGCAATCTTCTACAATCATACACCACTTCCAAGCATTCGAGCACTTTACAATGTCGAATCAAGCATCAATCAAGCATTCAAAGGAAGGAATTGACATATGTTTAGAATTTCATCAACAAGGGTTTGGTAAGTTGATTTCATTTTCATGTTATTACTTTATCATTATCTTTCATTTTATTATTTTACTAAGGGCTTGATTACCAAAGTGGGGTTTGACCAAGGAAAACCTCTATTTGTTAACTATCAACCATTTTCCCCCTTTGTGCATGTTTTGTATGTAGATTTATCAAGCATTTAGGTGTTGAAAAGTGGAGAACAATTCAATTGGGTGCTTCAAGTGAAGTCAACCATATTTGAAGCTTGGAGGAGACTTTTTGTCTATTTCCTACATAATTGACTTCGACAACCTGACAAGCAGACATTTCTAGATCTGGTGTTGTAGATTTGTCTCTTGATTTCTCAGAATTTTGGGAGAAGAATGATTCTCCATCAGTGGTGAATGAGTCCCACCTTAAGGCTAGAAATATAGGTTTTGTCAGATTCCAGATCTCAACACTCAGAAACCTGTTCCTGAGAGTTTTTACCAGAAGTAGGATTGATTCGCCATCAGTGGCAAATGAGTCCCACTAGTGATTTCCTGTGATTTCAGAAAACATTCAAAACATTTCAAATTCTTCATCAGACTTCCAGGTGCACTTTTATTCAACCCTATTTGTCTTGTTTTGTATTCATTCATTCATAGTTGCTTGTGTGCATATCACATTGTGTTTTCAAACAAGTCATAATTCTTAGGATTTGCATTAAAAATTGCTCAATTTCATAGTTTGGTTTTATTCATATCATTCCATTTAGTCCTAATTACATCACACATTTCCTAATTTGAGTGAACTAGTTAGATTCTTTGGCTCCATCTCTCTCCTTTTAGGTGAAAAACCCTAGAAGAGCTAAGAGGGATTAGGGAGCAAAAAATCTATGGTTCACTCCTATAGTTACTAGTTGCAAACTGAGCAAGGATGATGAATCCTAAGGCTAATTAGAGCAAGTATAAATCTATGATCGGTGGATTCATATATCTAACTGATACTAGATCAGGTATCATGCATTTTGTTTGTCTTGTGGCTAGATTTCAAGAAGACCCCAAAGAGTCACATGTTGTAGTGAAGAGGATATTTAGATATTTAAAGGGCATTTTGAATTATGGCTTATGGTATCCAAAGGATATTGATTTCACCTTAAGTACTTACACAAATGAATATTGGGCCGGTTGTGTTGATGACAAAAAAAGTACAAGTGGTGGTGCATTTTTCCTTGGATGTAGATTAGTATGATGGCTAAGCATGAAACAAGATTCAATTTATTTATCTATTGCAGAGGCTAATTAAATTGCAACATCTTGTTGCACACAAGTGTTGTGGATGAAGCAAACATTAAAGGTTATCAAAGTAGTGTATGATGAGCCTATTTCTATCTTTTGTGATAATACAAGTGCAATCCATTGGAAATTGGATTGTGTCAAATGGTTGTCATCAATGGACCAACAGGTTGGTATTGATGTCAACACAATATCAAATGTATGAGATGTTTACTAAAAGCTATTCTCTATTGAAGATATTCTTTATCTATGATTCAGTGTGTTGGTTTTTAGGTTCAAATTCTACCGCAAGAGAAGTTATGACTCTAATATCTTAACTATGTCATTATGATTCACTTAGATAGAGCTATATTCAGAAATTTGAGAATTTTTTTTGGGAGCAGTAAGTTATCAATGACAAAGTTTCTTGGGTCTTGGCGACCTAACAAATGCTATGATTTAAGAAGATTAAATTGACCTTGGAGATGTTTTGTATGGAGCTTATCCGACTTGGTATAATACACTACATGGATAAAATTTTTAAATCATATATGGTGCCAACAAAGATATTTTTGATTATTTTTTGTTCATCTAATTAGGTTGACCTAATTAATGATTAAGATATACTTGTATATATATAATATGTTTTGAGGAATGGATTGAGGAGGACACACATGAGAAGTGAATGTGAAATAAGAATTAAGTGTGAGTGTGAAAAGGATTAAGAGGTGTGTGAATATCTATGCCTAAATATTTTATCAGTTGTGGATCAGTGCAGTTTTGTTAAGTGAGTACTGTGTGAGGTAGTTCTTCATATTCTGAGCTTCATTGGAATTAAACTCTGCACATTGAAGGTGTATCCCATCAATTCAATCCTTTGGTAGTGATCCACTATTATTGTATCTTGGCAGTTAGCCATCTTTTATATCTTTGGGTTGTAGCCCTATTGGACAGTGAGTCCTTGTTCTTGACAGTGATTCCTTATTTCAAATAGTGAGCCTTGTTTCATGAAACAAGCCTTTTGTAATTAGTTTTGATATTCTTTATAGTGTGATTTAATCCTCATCATGGTTTTTCCCTCATTTGTTTTTCCATGTAAATTTGGTGTTATTTTGTTTATGTGTTGGATTTGAGTTTTTGCATTGGGATTTGATGATTAATCATTTAAACAATTTTAAGCATTAGTTTTAGTGATTGAATTAAAGGTTAAAATCTATGACAAATGATTCACCCCCCATCTCAGTTTTCCTACTCAACAATTGGTATCAGAGCTTGGTTCCTTGGTGAAGATCTTAACCACTCGAGGAAGGTCCGGGATGGCTAGCACTATGGTCCTTTGAAATGAGTTTAGCAACTTGAAGAAGATCTTGGTAGGTTAAACAAAATGATGAAGGAATCTGACTAGGATGAAAAAGAAAGAATGGAGGATACCGAGACTAAAAGAGGAGATCTAAAAGAAAATTTCAAGCAAGTAGATGAATGCATTTAGAAACTAATGAATCCGATCCAGAAGTTCAAGTTGAAACATAAAGAAGTAAACCAAGAACTTAAAAAGCAAAGGAGATTGCTAAAAATCTAAGAATGAAACTTGAAGAAAAAAAAAGAGTGGAAGAGAATCTGAAATCAGAAATTGAACAAGGAAAGATAGAGGAAGGATGCTTGAAAGAAATTATCAATTAGAAGATAGAAAAATGTGATCTAAGCTTGAACAAGTAGTAACCCTAAAAGTTTGTTTGGAAATAGCAAAAGTTGATGAGTTAATTTCATCCCAGAAACCTACAAAGGATAAAAGTGGTCTAGGACTTGAAGAAGGACAAAGCTAAAAGGCTAAAAAAACTTTCAACAAGATGGACAATCAAAGGAAATTCCAAGGCAAGAATCAAAGGAACAACACCAAAAGGGTACCCATCTAACAACCTAATGCTCGAAGGTACCCATCTTTTAAGGGATTTTGTTTCTCATGCAATAAATTTGAACATAGAGTAATAGAATGTAGAAATAGGTTGAACCAGAATAGAATGAGTCAGAATATTGGATTCCTTGCTGGACAATGCTATGTTTGCAACAAGTTTTCACATAGAGCAATACAATGTAGAAGCCAAATAATGATGAACAAATGTAATACTAGTAGAAGGATTCAATCTTTTGAAGGCTACTGTTACACATGTATCTTGGACACAAGGATAATTAGTGAAAGTCAAGGATAAATACAAATTATTTTGATCAAGGATATGTTGTGTACCACACTTTCAACCAAACAAAACATATCTCAAAATTTTTGCAGGAGCAAAGTTGGGAGGATTTACCTAATCCAGAATAGAAAAGAATGTCTATGAACAAGGTAGATCTATAAGAAGTAAGGAGAGAGATATCAAAATTTGGAGGAATAAGGAAGAACATGAGAACAAAAATGAATCAAATAACTTTGTATTAGCATTCAGTGTAGAGACCTCTTCCAAGAACTGGGTTCAGGGGCACCATGTTAGATCATTTTGTAAATAAATTCTTTTGATAGGTTTTGGTGTGTTGAGTCCTATTTGAGTCTAATAAGTTCATAATAAACCATTTGACATGTATTAGGGGTTCATTTTGGTTAATGTTGTCAAATTTTGTAGGTCCTTCAAAAGTTGTCATGTGCAATATTGTAAAAGTTACAAAAATACACAAAATTGGAATACCGATGGTCATATGGTGTTCAAAAGACAATTTGATTCAGTTTGGTAGTTATTTTTTTTTGTGTGTAAGTGTTTAAAAGGCCTCACACAATTCAAGGCAAGGGGTTGGAGCCTTGTTTGAAGATTGAAACAATAATAAAATTGTGTTTCCTTGCAATTTTATGGTAATCTACTGTTGGAGGTCACTGTATGGCCCTGTACAAGTTTTTTTTAATCTAAAAGGCATTGAAGTTGATGGATCTATGAGTTAAATTCAATTTTTCTTTTGAGTGATTGAATTTTATTAAATTTTAAGGTTTTTACAAGCATTCTTCTAGGAATGGGTCTATAACATCTTGTTTGAGGGTTTAAGACATTTAAAATGTATTAAAACACCCATTCCACCATTAGATTTTCCTGTAACTTAGTGGAATGGATGTTTTAGGATAGGTTTATATTTTAGTGTAGTATTTTGGAGTAGGAAGTAGGGTTTGGAGGAATTGGAGTGATGCCCTAGCAAGATTTTAGTCATGGTTTTGAGCTAAAATGATGGCTAAGAGGTGAAGTTTGGTGAATACACATTGAGAAAGAGTGTAGGATTGTTTTTAAAGAATGTGAAAACTTTTGGGAATGTGCTAGAGGTGTTGAAAAAATGAAATAGGCCTAATAACATTGATTTTCAATAAACCCTCCTTGTTTCAAGCATGTAATGGCATAAACAAGGGTTTTGGTGTTTGATGCATTAGAGAGTGTTTTGTTGACCAAAAGCTATTGATTTTGAGGTTTTAAAACCTATTGAAAGTGTTGGAGAAAAGTATGGAAATTTGGGAGAAATATTTTGTTGAGTTGCTTTTCATAATAGGCCTAATTAGCTTGAGGGGACAATGTAACAGTCCATTTTAGGGATTAATGATCCAAAAAAAAGGTATACACAGTTTGGATATGTTGAAATAGGCCATAAAGGGTATTTGACGTGGAAATTGGTTGGTGGGTTTGTGGCATTCTCTAAAAGATATGGCCAATTTAAACTATTTGATATGCTACAAGGAGAATAAGTAAGAATTGTGAAAAGAAGTTAAGATAGGGTTTTGAAGATTGGAAAGTTGGTTGAAACACTTTGAATTGTGATTGTTTGTGGTTTTCCTTCTCTACATCAATTGGTATTAGAGCATAGGTATTAGATCTTTTGAAGGGAAAAAGGTTCAAGTTTGGAGAAGGAAAAATGGTGATTTGAGAAGGAAAGATACCTTCTAAAGGAAGTGGAGCCTTTGGTAGGAAAATACGATTGTTGAAGGAATCACAAGAAGCACTATTAGCCAAATTTGTAGTATGGAAAACAAAGCAAGAAAGAGGAAAGGTCACTGAAGAGGAAATTGATCGAGAGGAAGAGGAAGAGGGTGAGGATGAAAACCCTCCAAGTGGAAGAGTCCAAGGTGATGATTTGGATCCTAATGAGAGAAGGATGGTGAATATTCTCAAGGCTATTATAGGAGATGCTTCTGGTGAGAAAATAGATGTGTCAATGTATAATGACAAATTGGACGTTGAAGAGGTATTAGATTGGATAAATGCACTGGATAATTAATTTGAGTATAAGGAGGTTGTTGAAGATCAGAAAGTGAAGTTTTCTAAGAAAAATCTAAAATGTCATGCTCTTACATGGTGGAATTATGTTCAAGAGGAAAGGGTGAAAAAAGGAAAATAAAAAATCAGTTCATGGGATAGGATGGTGCCAAAGATAAAAATCCAATTCTTGCCAGGTGATCATGCTATACAAACATTCAAGAAGACATAAAGCTTAAAGCAGAAGGATAAATATTTCATGGCATATATAGAAGAATTTCACAAGTTGAGTATTAGGGCTGGTCATGTTGAAAATGAAGATGAAAAGATAGCAAGGTACATATGTGGGTTGAGATTTCAAATTCAAGATGAATTGAGTTTGGCTACACCTAGATCAGTTGAGGAATGTTTCCAATTGGTTGCTAGGGTAGAATAGAAACTAGAAAGAATGAAAGAAAGACAAGGAAAAGGTATAACAAAGACTTATGAAGAACAATAAGATACAAGAAAAAACAAAGACCAAGTTGCTGATTAGAGAGGTGGTCTTAGAGGCTTTAGAGGAAGATTTGGTAAAGGTAGAGGTTCAAGTTCATTTTTAGGGAGATGTTACAATTGCAATCAATTTGGTCATCTAACATGGAAGTTTCTATAGAAAGAAGGTTCTATTTCAAGTGGTGGTGATAAAAGAGTTCAGATGGTACAAGAGGAAGACTGTGAGAGTGTTCATTCCTAATCAACTTACTGCTCCAGAAGCTAGAGAGTCATTGATGGTGAGAAGAACACTACTGAAAGCATCCAAGGTGAAGGAATATACAAAAAGGAGGACATTATTCAAGACCACTGCAAATGAAAATGAAAGGTATGTAATGTATCGATAGATTCAGGGAGCACTGATAATATGGTGTCTAATGAAATGGTTGATAAACTAAAGTTAGAGAAAATTCCTCATAAAACACCTTATAAAGTATCTTGGGTGAATGATAATCAGTCTACTTTGGTGAATGAACAAGCTTTGGTTGAGTTTAATATTGGTGGATACAAGGATAACATTCTATGTGATGTTTTTCCCATGGATGGTTGTCATTTGTTGCTTGGAAGACCATGGCAGTTTGATAGCCATGCCATTTATGATAGGAGAAACAATATATATCAGATTGAGAAGGATGGAAATACTTTTACATTGGCTCCATTGCAAGAAGATGTTAAGGATAAAACAAAGGAAACAAGTGTTAATGTTGGGTAAGAAGGATTTTGTGAAGCTAGAGGAAGAAAAAAATGAAGAGTTTGTAGCCATTGCAAAAGTTGAAGATGCTAGGATAGTAAGTTTGAAGAATGATTCAATGTTGGAAGGAAAAGGTAATGAGATGGTGACAAAACCTAATAAAGAGAAGGTCAAGGATGAATTGATTGTGGACATCAAAAATTCCTTACAAAAGCATGATAAGATCATGATAGGGATAGGCCTTTGTCCTTTGGTTTCAAGAGAGGTTAGAGGGAAGTCTAATTCTATGAAAATAGTGGTATGTAAGTCTAATAACATAGGGGTGTTAGAGAGAGAAAATGAAAGAAGAAATGAGGGGAAAAGGTAAGATGATTCAAGGTGTTTGGAAAGGAAAGATAGGTGAATTCAAGTGTGGAACAAGAGTGAAGTAGAAGGCATAGATTTACAAGGTGCAAGAAGCTGTGGTAGCAAACAAAGAAATCACTTTGACAGTATTTCTAGGTGTAGCACAAAGGAGGGATCACATATCAAGTGTAGGACAACAAATTCAAAGAAGGAATCAGTCAAAGGGAAGGGAAAATACATGTTTTCAATACCTAACACATTGGAAAGGAGTACTAGATAAAAAGGCTCTTGAAGGTCAAGGAGATGAAGTGATTAGGTGTGGACAAGTTGCAATACAGTCCTCAAGGGACTTGAGGTCTTTTTCAGGCTAGGTTTATGGTGCGGGGGAACTATGTTGGATCATTTTTTAAATAAATTATTTTGATAGGTTTTCATGTGTTGGGTCTTATTTAAGTCTAATAAGGTCATCATAGACCATTTGACATGTATTAGGGGTTTGTATTGGTTAAAGTTGTCAAAATTTGTAAGTCTTTCAAAAGTTGTCATGTGCAATATTGTAAAAGTTGAAAAATGCACAAAGTTGGAATGCCAATGGTCATATGGAGTTCAAAAGAAATTTTGAGTTAGTTGGTAGTTATTTTTTGGTGTGTAAGTGTTTAAAGGGCCTCACACAATTTGAGGAAAGGAGTTGGAGCCTTGTTTGAAGATTGAAACAATAATAAAACTATGTTTCCTTGCAATTTTCTGGTAATCTACTATTATAGGTCAGTCTATGACCTCTTATAGGTTGTTTTTAATTTAAAAGGAATTGAAATTGATGGATGTATGAGTTAACTTCAATTTGGCTTTTCAGTGACTGAATTTCATGAAATTTTTAGGTTTTTACAAGCATTATTTTGGGAATAGGTCTGTAACACCCTATTTAAGGGTTGGAGACATTTAAAATGTATTAAACACCCATTCCACCATTAGATTTTCCTATAACTTGGTGGAATGAGTGTTTTAGGATAGGTTTAGATGTTAGTGTAGGATTTTGGAGTAGGGAGTAGGGTTTCGAGGAATTGGAGTGATGCCATAACAAAATTTCAGTCACGCTTTTGAGCCAAAATGATGGCTAAGAGATGAAGTTTGGTGAATAGACATTGGAAAAGAGTGTAGGATGGTTTTTGATGCATGTGTAGACCCTAGGAAATGTGTTAGAGGTGTTGGAAAAGTGAAATAGGTGTAAGAACATTGAGTTTCAATAAACCCTCCTTGTTACAAGCATGAAATGGCATAAAAAGGGTTTGATTAATGCATTAGAGAGTGTTTTGTTGACCAAAAGCTATTGATTATAAGATTTTGAAACCTTTTCAAAGTGTCAGAATAGAGTTTGGAAGATTGGGAGAAATATTATGTTGAGTTTCTTTGCAAATAGGCCTAATTGGCTTGAGGGGACAACATACCAGTCCATTTTAGGGATTGATGTTCCAAAACAAAGGTATGCACAATTTGGATATGTTGAAATAGGATATAAAGGGTATTTGAAGTGGAAATTGGTTGGTGACTTTGTGGGCTTCGCTAAAAGATATGCCCAATTTACACTATTTGATATGCTGCAAGGAGAATAAGCAAGAATTGTGAAAAGAAGTTAAGATAGGGTTTTGAAGATTGAAAATTTGGTTGAAACACTTTGAATTGTGATTGTTTCTAGTTTGCCTCCTTGCTCTACATTAGAACTAAACCCAATAATGGTTTTACAGGGAGTAGTCATACAAAATCTAAGAAACCCCTAATATATGAGGTGTCATGCAATGACACGTGGATATGTGATGTGAATCTCTATTTTGAAGGCATTGGAGAAAATTCTTGAAAAAAAGATGCAAATTAGGAAATTTGCAGAGCACTTGGTTTACAGTGTTTCTCATAAAGTTGTTGGCAACTTAAAGGCAATAAATGCAAAATTAGGGCAATTCAAGAAAAGTATCATAAATTGGAAGAAAAGGAAGATTGTGGAAATTATTCTATTGTATCAAAGGATTCATCATTTGAAAATTGATTGTACATATTTGGCTAAGGGGAATTCACTGATAGAGTAAAGTACTAATGATGATTTCATTACCTTTTTGCGATGAAACTCTAAAGGTGACAAGTTATTTAAGGAAGTTGAGTGGTCATTCTTTTTCATTTCAAATTGAATGAGCTAAGGAAAAAAGTGTACCTGAGAAATAAGGAGTTAGGGTTATTGAAAAAAAAAAGTATAGAGAACAAAGTTGAATCAATGGAGTCAAAGGCAATAGTGGTATTTGATTCGCATGACGATGAATTGCAGAAATTAAGTAAGTTATAGATTCATGAATTTAACCATGAAAAGATTCAAAATATTGAAGGTTCACTTTCAGTTGAGCAAATTCAAAGGGTCAAGAGTCTAGGTAACAAGGGTCTAGACATTTGGAGCAAATTTCTATACTTTTGGATGTAGAAATTGTTTGTCCTAAGTAGAATTCAAGGTGATCAGATGATCTTTGAAGAACCCTACACGATTACAAAGGAAGCAGTTGCATCAATTACAGGATTATGCAATATTGGACCCATACTAGTAAAGAAGTCAGTGAAGAAAAAAGAGGTTCAAGCCCTAACTAGACTGACAAGATGATGCAGGAGCATCCAGTGGTGTGAGGGCAATCTTGCATCACCCAAAAGAGGATTTCCATTTTGTTCATGTTGTTTTCTTTTTGTAGATGTTTTTGCATTTCTAGATACCCTTTTAGATCCAAATAGAGTTCCAACACAGATACGTTTTACTTTTTTCTATATTTGCTATTTTATGAGGTTTGAATTGATGTGGGAAGAAAAATTTATAGGAAGGTTGAGGATGGAAAAAATACGTCTGATGAAAAGAACCAGGTCAGGGGTCATACATTCAAGACTTAGAGAGTTATTCAAGTTCAAATTTGCCTTTTGCCCCTAAAAAGCAGAGCTCGATTTGAGGCACTAAATCCGGATGGACATTTTGAAAAATTCTTGAGAAATCATCTTTTTGAGAAACTTTCGAAAAGGTATTATGTTAGTAAAGTGATGGATTAAATGTTATAGCTCATACTTAGGAGGGTGGTGCTATGACATAGAAATGTGCTAATTTTCAACCGTGAATTTAAACTTGAATTTCAAATTGTAATTTTGGCAACAAACTGTCAAAAATCTTATCTTGAAGGTTGTTTTTGGGTTCCAAACCAAATAGGTCTATTTAGGGGCTTGTTTCTGACTTTTGGGTAACTTTTTGGGGAAAGAAGTTCGCATGCTGTGAAAGGGGATCTGGGTAATTTTCTATAAGTTAGCAATTTGCATGTAATACAGAGCTTGGGGATTTGAGATCCTCTGCATGTAAGAAGTTCAATATTTATGAATAAAATATTATTCTCTGTTTTGTGAGTGTATTTCTGTGTCTCGGGTTTGCTCCCTCGTCACAAGAGACCAAAGGGAATTTCTAATTCATACTATAATCAACCCTGTGATAAGGTATGTGGTATATGGAATTTCATATAAGATTTATTTTAGAAATAGGGAAGGTTCTACTTCTAGGATTTTTGTTTACATTGCACATCAAATGGTTGAAACAAATGTGGATTTTGACTTGTGTGAGTTATTAAGGAATCAATTAATGGAGAACATTACTATGAAAAAAATGACAATTACCCTTTTTGTTTTGGATCCCTGGTTATATATGTCTGATGATTTATTTTCTAAAGTCATTACCATTGAAAGAGAATGTTGTGTGGAAGTCAATTGTACTGATTGGGAAGCACCTAGTTTATTGGTATCTAAAATGTTTAGCAGAGAAGGAAAAGATTTGTAAATATTACATTGTAGACAAAATAAATGCATGGATTTGTAGTATGGTTTCCAGTCTAGTTGAGATGTCTAAGGTAGGATCCTCCTATGGGAAGAGGAAATAAAGAAGAATCATTTCATCTCCCCCTCTAGAAATAAAAAAGCTAAAGACAGAGGAGAAGAAAGAAGAAAAAGAAGAAAAAATGACAGAAGCATTTGATCCAGTATCAAAAGATGATGATGTAGAAGACTTTACTAAAGAGAAGGTGTTGAAGATTCTTGAGTGATTTGACGGTTTGAAGAAGATTAGAGATGTTTGGTTGTCACAACCAACATATGAATAGGATGAGATTATAAATTCCTAGACTGTTTATATAATTCATAATGACATTTATGTAAGTGATTTGACCAAATTTTTACCGGAAGTATTAATTGAACAAATTGGAGACAGGCTAAAGGTATTGTCACTTAGGGAAATAGAAGAAAAATATGAGATTCAATTGGATATGGAAGGAATATGTGGAAATGCATAGGAGATATTGACTAAGAGAATAAATGAATTAAATTCATGCATCAAAAGAATAAACAATGTGTATAGGTATTGTTTGCAGTGGCCTACTGCTATCGAAAACTATAGAGCAAAAATTGATGCTATTGAGCTTGAGTTGGATTCTATTGGAAAGACATATAATTGTAGACACCTAAAAATTGTCACAATGGATCACATTGGCTAACTAACATCTTTTTTTCCTCAAAATTATCCTCTTTTCGCTTGTTTAATTAAATATGCCTAACTATTTAATTAAATGCCTCATTTTCACCTATTAATCTAATTGACCTATTTGAGTTAATTCACCCCCTCTCACACTGATATTTCATCCATTTTAATTAAATAATGCAAATTATTTGATTTTAACCCTAATTCCTCTTATTTAATTAAATATCATATTTGAATCTCCTTTTCATTAAATAAATCAATAATTTAATGAATATCCTCACATTCCTCAGCTTGCACATTCAAATTTGTTTTTAATTAACTAAATTGCTAATTTCCCTCTCATCCACTTGAATAGGGAATATTCCAAAGGAATATTCTCCTAGTTTCCTCCAAAAATAAAGGTAATGGTTACTTCAAACAAACTTTGAAACAACTTTTTAAAGTTGTTGCAAAGTGTGCTTGTTTGCATGATTGTGAGCCCTTGATCTTTTCTTTCAATCCATGTGATTTTTTATTCTCATCCATTGATGAGAATCCTTGATCCATGTTTCATCTGTTAGATGCTATGGTTGTGTTTTTGATATGTGGTTGTCATTGATGTCAACACTACTAGCATTATTTTATTGGAGGTTGTATATGTTTAGGATATTGAGAAATTTGTTAAAAGGAAGAGTTGCTAGTTGCTAGTGGAACAGTAAAGGCCATGAAGGTGTTTTGTTTTGTATGTTGAAGATCAGTTGTTACAGACTAAAGGGTTTATTGTTGAGAGTATCTAGTTCATCTACTAGAAGTTTCAGAGGTCTGCATGAAGATTTGATCATGCTATGAACAATTGTTTTCTGACAGTGTTTCTATGGTCTCTGTCAATGTTACTAATTGAAGTTTATGTGATTCTGATAATTTATGTTTCTGTGGATGCTTCTCTATTAGTTCTTGTTGATTTTGAATGCTTCTAGATCATTCTCTATCTTTTTTGTATGCTCGTGTTGATTGGTGTGTTGGTGGTCAAAGATTTTTCTCATGTGTGTTCCGTTTTTCATGTTCTTGGCCGACAAGATGGTTGTAATATGTTGTGAATCCTTGAAGATTAAAATTTGAATTTTTGGCACACTCGAGGATATTTGTTTGGGTCACATCATTATATTAGCTGATGGTGTATGATTCACTTTAAAATTTATTTGTAATCTTTGGTCAACATTGAAAATATGTTTTATATTTCTGGCCAACTAAGTTTTTTATGTATTTCATGTTGCAGATATATAAGAGTAGTTGTTTGAGTGAAGTTAGTGTGTGTGAAAAAAAAAAGGAAAAGAAGAGAAAGAGAAAGTGCACAAACATTGATCTAATCATTCTATTACAGAGCAGAGTGAGAAGAAGGTTGAGTGAGTGTGAAGGGTTTTTGTTCTTAACTAGAACTGTAATCAGGCTTGTGTAGAAGATATTTTCTCAGTTCAGGATCTAATATAAATTACTATGTATTATTGGGAAGTGAGCCCTCTTATATTTGAGCAGTGAGCTCTAGGTAGTGTGCTTGAATGCATGTGCATTCCCATTATTATTCTCATTATACTTTTAATAGGGTATAATATTGTGGACTAACATCCACTGTGGTTTTTCCCCTAATAGGGTTTCCATGTAAAAAATCTTTGTGTTCTCTATGTTTCTAATGTGTTAATTTCTTATGGTTTATTGTTCTTTCATCAGATCTGAGGTTAAGTTAAGTGTGAAAATATTGTGGACTAACATCCACTGTGGTTTTTCCCCTCTCAGTAGTTTTTCCTTGTTTTTCCAACAATTGGTATGACAGTAGGTTCCTCTAAAGAAGTTTAAAATATTGAGGTGATCCATGATGGCATCATACAAGAAAGATAGTCCTAGATTTGATGGAACAAACTATTCATTATGGAAAGCTAGGATGGAATGTCATTTGAGGTGTATTGGAGAACCCTTCTAGAAGATTACAAAGAATCCATATGTTATTCCTCATAATGGCCCTTCCATTGCTGATGAGATTAAAGAGGTTGAGAATAATGTTAGGGTTATGGAAGCTTTGTTGAGTGCTCTACAGATTCAAAAATGACAAATGTGATAGGTCTAAAGACAACTCATGAGATTTGGATGAAGCTGGAAACTTTGTATAAAGGAGATGTACATGTGAAGATGGCTAAGCTACATAGTTTGAAAGGAAAGTACAAAAATTGGAAGATGGGTGAAGATGAAAATATCTCTTTTATGGAAAGAGTAAATGAAATAGTGTTGGGTATTAGATGTGTCAGTGGTACCCTGGAAGAGGAATAAATTGCAGCTAAATTGCTTCGATCATTGTCTCCCTCTTACAAGGAAAAATCTCATGCTATTGAAGAAACTAGATCATTGAAAAATATGACAAGAGATACATTGATTGGAAAACTTGGTGCCTTTGAGTTGAGTGAATTTGGTGAATTTGTTCCCAAGACTAAATCTGCATTCAAGGCTATTGTATCTAGAAGAAACAAGCAAAGATATGATCTGAGAGAGTGTTCCAAAAAGTCATTCAAGTATGAGGAAGAAATGAAATAGCTTGAAGATGAAGAAAGAGAGGTGGAAGAGTTGGAAGCACTAATTGTGAAGAAAAAAGGAATAGGACAAGGTAAGTATAAAGGAATGTTTCCTATTAAATGTTTTTCTTGTAGTAAAATAGGTCATTTTGCTTCAAGGTGTCCTGAAAGAGTTCTGAGGACTAAGCCTAACAAATCTAGATTCTAAAAGAAATGTTACTATGCCAGGAAGAAGGAGTGACTGATGATGAGTCTGATAAAGATAATGGAAATGAAGATGAATGGGTGTTCCTTGCTATTAAGGAAAATGGTCCAGTGGCTATTGAATTTTCTCAAGTTGAGAAATCTCTTGCAACCCAAATTGAAGAAAAGGATGAATGGGTTATTTAAAGTGGATGCTCACATCATATGACTGGTGACAATTTTTTTTTGTAAGTCTTGAGAAGTATGACAGTGGTGTTGTAAGATTTGAAGATAACAATGCTGGTGTGATTCGTGGTAGAGGATCTATTTGTCTTGGTGGTAAGCATAACACTGATGATGTTCTTTATGTTTAAGGCTTGAAGCACAACTTGCTGAGTGTTGGATAGATGGTGGACAAGGGTTATGATCTTCAATTCAAAGATTGATGATGCAGAATACTTGGAAGTTCTGGTAATGTAATTGCTTCAGGTAAAAGACAAAAGGTAATATTTTTCACCTAAATGCTACTAGTGAAAGTTGTTTAATTTCTCAAGCAGATGAAAGCTGGTTA
>VDFB02374100.1:0-126644 GCA_007258455.2 Sequoia sempervirens | reverse complement strand
TTTCTAGGTCAATGTGGATGTTTCCAAATTCTTTGGTTGTAAACCCCAACACTTTTCCAAGTTCTTCTGCATTAATGGATAAAAATTATTCTTTGCTATCTTTATTAACAATTTATCTTTTGTTATCATCATAATTTTGGGCACAGACCATGATAAATTCTGGGCAAGGGAAAACCTCATGTAACATCATGCTCCCTAATCCAATTACCTACGGTGCATTGTAACTATTAACTTGAATTTTCTTTGCAGCCTTATTCTCAAATGAAAATCTAAGTTCTAAGGTATGCCTACCATAGATTTCAGGATCATAAATATCATGGTATTCATTAGTGAAACTTGGGGTTTTAAGCAATTTTGCATAATGTATTTTTTATCCAATTTTGCTCTAGTGGTACTGGTGGTAGACATTCTTATACAATGTGAAATTGTGAATTCCCTCTTAGTCCTCCTTAATTTTTCTTAATTCTTAAGTCTCTCAACTCTAAACAAAAACTTCAAAGTTTGACAAAATAGGATTTTAAGAAACAATGAAAGTTGAAATGTAGCCATAGGAATTTTTTCTTTCACTTACCTAGATTTTGATTCTTGAAAAGATTAATACTGACAAGCGCGGACTGGAATTATTAGACATGGAACCTAGAATCTCCATGGTGCACTGCTATGAGCAATCTGAAATCTCCCGGTGTGCTGACCCTCTCACTTAAAAATAAAATCACTTAGCACTTAGCAGTAGAAATTTTGCTTCTTCTTTTTTTAACATTAAAGTGAAGGAAACATTGAAACATCAACGTGTTGCTTCCGAACTATACAATTAGTACATGGTTGTCTTGCATTGATAGAAAATTCTAAATTGTTGATCTTTGTAAATCTAACGATTATAGGTTGATTCTGGAGGTTTAAGTTTGCAAGCCTCTTGCTCTATTCATTTCATTCTTAAATGCAACTACAACCATACATCAAATGTTCATCGAATGGTTGAGTAATTTATGATATAAACAATAAACATGTGTTTTAAAGTTGTTTTAAACTTTAGTGCACTAGAATTGACATCAAGGCCAAGGGGCTGGTAACTTAACATTGCAAAGGACTTAATAATATGAACAATGATACTAAGAACCGAGGGAGAAGGTGAACGACAAATTAGAAATCAATAAAATTTAGGTAAACCCTAACAAGAGTGACAAATTTTAGTGTTTATAATTTTTTTTGTCAATTTGATGGCAACTTTCTTTTTTCATTTGTATTGCTTTATGATTTAAATTTGCATGCAAATATTTCATAAATAGATAAAATTAATTTCTTAATGGAAAAAAAACTGATTTGAATACTGAATAGAGTCATAGACACTGAACTCATAAAATAATTCTTTACTGTACATGAATAACGAAGAATAACATAATCATTTATTTTATTACAACTGAATTACAATATTACATTATTGATATTCCAATGTTCCATATCTTTTTAAAGATGAGTAGTTGTAGAGCATGTAAGCTCTTGTTTTGTATAAATGGCATATACCACTTTACATGGACACAATTGATTCCAAGTTGCTACTCATGACAATGGATTACAAATTGATTCCAAACTTCTATTGGTGACAACATAATACAAATGTGGCTCTAAAAATAAATGTAAAGGGGGCTTTCCTAGCCAACAATGTTGGGGAAATGGGAGTTGTGAAGATACAAAATGTACTTATTCTGATTGAAAACCAAAGTCATGCAGAAGATGAGGGGTAGTAAAATTGCTCCCATATTTTTGCATGGAGCCTCCATGCACTGGGATAGGACTTATCTCCATCAAAGCTCCTCATCCTGGTTCAAAACATACCTCATAAGTTAGGTGAACTAGGTCAACTTCTTTCCAATTCCACCCATTATGAACTTGAAGGAAATTGGTGTTTTGCTCTATAACTACATAACCAGAGGTAGAAGAATTTAGAGTATCCCTAATAATACCACATCATCTTCTTCTTGAATCCTTATTAACACTATAAAATGAAAACCCTTATGACAATTCAAAACATTGCACTCAATAGTAAATCCTTTAGCCTTCAATGAATTATTTCATTTGTGCTCACTATCCCTATTTATGGGACACTAGTGCCACTACGAGCCTAATCCCTGTTTACTCATGAGTTGTGTCACATGTAAGGTTGGGAATAATGATAATCACAATTTGTGTAAACCAAAAAACTAACTTAATCGATTCATGTAACTTAAGCCTTACATTTACAATTAAAATGTTTAATTTGATTGACGTCTAGCGAATGCAATTTGTACCTCAAGCTAACAAGCTGTCAAAATCACCACTCAATTCTCAAATGATATGAAATCGTTACAAATCTTGTTTCACTTGATCACTGGATTAATGACATCGTCATCTACAATACAATGTACATCGTGCAGTTTTCAATATAAAGCTATCTAATCAATTTCTTTGGATGTTCATATGGCATTAATTTGCATCACCGCCTGCACTACTTCGACGCATTGAAAATATTGAGAATTAAATGAAAGATAGATTAATTCAAGGCATTGAAAAGAGAGAATTAAACGGATTGTTTTACCATAATCAGTATCAATATCCACTAATAAGTCACAAAAAAAATTGCTCACTTATGATCATAACTATATGTTGATAATTAATATTAGTTTTAAAAGCCACATTTTTATATTGATCAAAGCAAAAAGGATTTACAAGAATGGAGCCACAAAAAGTATTTTAATTTAAGTAACCAAGGAATGAAGTACATACTACATACTACATTGCCAGCCTGGCCAAAAAGCCACTAACCGTGACAAAAAACTAGTCACAAAATATATATTACAAGAACTATTATGTTGTACAATAAAATATACAAACGTGACACATCACATAATTCATTACTAAATTTTTTTGTAACAATAGTTGAGGCCATCAACCATATGTTTGTTGATTGAGTAGAAGGTGAATCAAGTTTTAAAAAGTAACAACATAGAAGAAAATAAAATCACCCAAAACCTTCCTCCAAAACTCCAAACTCTTTAATGATTCATTTTTCGTATCACATAGCATACCACATCTCATATTAACCAAGGAAAGAACCTGCACTATAGAAGCATGCAATTCCACTTTCTATAAGATTCCACCAACAAGCGCTAACCCACTTTCAAAATTGTAATGCTCCGGTGCCAATTCCAATGAAGAAATAGAGTAAATGAAAGGTTGAAAATAACGTATTGCCAACGTCTTCACCAAATCTTTATCAAGTAAAATTTCCATACAGTTAGACAAGAAAGTTGAAGCTACCTTAGAATATAGAGCATGAGAGTTTTTGTGAAGTCATTCCCCGCCCATAATTATTCTTATAACATCCTCAACTTGCACACAAGGAATTGTAAAAACCATACCTAGCTTTCGTCTATCATATGTATCCTAGCTTCTTTTCTCCCAAAAACATTTGGGCTAGCATGACATGCCATGAAAACTCCATACCACAATTAAATTGAGAATAGAGAAGAAAGAAATAAAATCCAAATATATTATAAATGATATGAAGAACATCAAGTTGGTGAAGTATATATAGAAGTTAGAACGAAGACAGTGACATCAAATACTCAACAGTTAACATTTAATTCACCACCTGATAAGTTGATGTGACAATATTATTTCAGAAAAATTGAGTCATGACTTTAAATCATTTAAAAAATATTAAAAATTCAACCATTGATTTTTGGAAATCTAACGGTTGTAGTGTTATTCAAAAGTTTTGAATTCACAAGTCTAGAGCTTCAAACATTTGCTTATGGAATGCAACTACATCTGTCCATTGAAAATTCATCGAACGGTCATGGGCTATATTGATTTGTGCTGACATTTGGCTTTAGACATATGGAATATCCGTCACACATATTACCTTCATTACTTTGGTCTGAGGATTCAATTATTTTATAAGGTTGATAATTCAGCCTTGTTTGGCCTTTACATCCTTAGTGTAAAACGTTCTAAAGTTTTTAAGCTCTGGTCCTACGTTCTTCCTAGGTGGTCCCTTTTTTAAAACAAACTTTATGCACATGCATATTTTTTCCACTTAAGTTATTGTATCGCTAATTGCTAAAATCCTCCAATCCATCGGGTTCATTACCACAATGAGCGATGAACCTTGATTTTCTCCTGTATCGCACATCACAGAAGGTGTTTGGTCTCCATGTCTCATTTCCACGATGAGTGATATGCTTGTTTCCTTTCATATCACTTATCGCTAAAGATCTTTCATTCTTTGGTTCCACTTCAGTGAAGCGCGATGAACATGACTTTCTCCTTTATATCACACCATCATAGAAAATTTTTGTTCTTTATTTCAATTACTGTGATGAGCAATATGAAGGTTAGGAATGGTGAGCTATGATCTTGCCACGTGTTTGCATCTAATGGTTCTAGTGCTATTCCAAAGGTTTCAATTCACAAGTCTAGTGCTTCAGAGATTTACTTCTGGAATGCAACTATAGTCGTCCATCAAAAATTCATCGAGCAGTCATGAGTTATATTAATTTGCGTTGACATCTAGCTTCAAACATAATAAATATGTTGACACTTGTCCCCATTCTGGACACTTTATGAAGGAACTTGAATGTGTGGAAAATTTGTCCCGAAATAGAATAATATGTAATTGTAGCATTTGATATTTTCGCCAAGCACGCTATGATTTTTTATTGGCATACCAGTTTATTTCACCACTGAATTTTTTTATTAGTTTGAGATTATGTTTAATTCACCAATATTTTTTTCATTCATTTGAAAATAGTTTTAATTCGCTAATGAAAATATTTTTTTTGGTTTGAAAAAAGTTTTAATCACCAACAAAATATTTTTTTGTTTTGAAAACAGGTTCAATTTGCTAATGGAAATACTTTATTGGTTTGAAAATAGGTTTTAATTTCCAATGAAAATATTTTATTGGTTTTTAAAAAATTGCAATTTTCCAGGATTTTCCACAGACTTCTAGTGATTACAAAAGATTTCTTCAATTGAGATTATTATTTTTTCCGAAAAACAAAAAAAATTACCAATAAAATAAAATAAAAATTCAGGAAGTATACAAGATTTGCCAAGATTTTACACCTTCGTCGGGGGGGGGTTTCTTAAATTTATCCCTAATCTTGATCTTCCAAGGAAGGGGCATGGGTTTTTGCAAGTGGTTTTAGCACCTCTTGTTTTCATTTACCATTTTGGTTTTACCTCCGACAAGTTCTATAAATTGGAGCCATGTGATGGTAGTTTCATCTTATATTATTTGTAGGTGTATGAAAGCATTTAGGTTGTAGGATATTAGCAAGGTGTGGCATATCTCTTTTGTGAAGATAAATAATATACTTGCCCTCTTTTCTCATGTGGAGTTTTTTCCTAAAAGGATTTCTCCACATAAATCTAGTGTCATATTTGTTTGCTGATTTTTTCATTATGCTGAATGTGCAATCACATACATAAAATCTAATTTGGTAATCTTATTACTATATTTGAATTCACATACATAAGTTAATATTTTTGTTTAGTTTCACCTCATTTTTAACAAAGGTCTCCTTCTTTTTCTCTTGTTAATAAAACTCTTTATGAGGTTTGGACATGTAAACAATCATCACTTTTAAATTTTAGAGTTTTTACCAGTGAAGAATTTTTTCATGTCCCTAAGGAAAAACATTTAAAGCTTGATTTTAGGGCTAAAAGGTGTGTTTTCATGGGTTATGGTGAGAATATTAAGGGATATAAGCTTTGAGATATTGTAGCAATAAAAATATATTGAATGTTATTTTTATGAATCTTGGAGAACTTAAAAATGATGAAAAACCTCATGTGAAGCCTAAAAAATGTCACATTTTGATATTAAGGTTAATAAATAGGAAGAAACACCTTCAAAAAAACTACAAGAATAGAAATATATGGACATGTTTAGGAAGGAGAAGGTTTATATTCAAATTTTGATTAGGAACCACATGAGTCTCTTGTTACTCCTCTAAGAAGATTCACTACACAATGATGTTCCATTGATAGGTATGGATATAGTACATCTATTTTTTGTTGTGTCTTTGCTTTATTATATATTGATAATGAACCTAGATCTATGGAGGATTCATCTTGAGATGAGCATAAGTATTTGTTAGAGGACATGAAATATGAAATATAGGCCTTGGAAAAATGTGACATGTGAGATCTAGCTGAGGAAATTCATTGGATGCAAATGAATGTTTAAATATAAATTTGGAGTAGATGGTAATTTGGAGTACTACAAGGCCTAGTTTATGGAAAAAGATAACTCTAAAGTTAAGGGAGTGAATTTTTGTGATATTTTCTCTTTTTGATAAACTAACCTCTATTATATTCCTTTTATCTAATTCTATTGATTTCAATTTAAAGGTAGAGAAAATAAATGTTAAAAAACAATTTACATTGGGATCTTGATGAGAAAATATTTATGAAAGAACCTAATAATTTTATGGTGAATGGGCAAGAATAATTAGTTTACAAGTTAAAGAGATCCCTACATGGTTTGAAATAGTCAAAAAGAATTTTCTATCAAAAATTTGGTTCTCTTTAATTGAATCATCACTTTATTAGAAGTGAAGAAGATCACCATTTTTATTTTAAATTAATTGACCAACTTTCAATCATTTCTTATATGTTGATGATAAGTTATTTATTACAAATGATAAGCAATGGTTAGGGAACTTAAGGGTCAGTTATCTAGTCCTTTCTATATGAAATATATAGGGGCTAAAAAAGTATCACGGGTATGGAAATCAATAGGGATTGGATTGGCATAAATTATAGTTAAAATCAGAATAAGTATGTTCACACTATTTTGCATTATTTTTTCATTCACAATTATAAAATAGTTAGTCTTATCTTTTTGGTTGGAATTAGGCTATTTCTTGATCAATATCCTGAAATTGATGATGAAATTTAAGAGATATATACAATTCCATATGTCATTCCTATAGGAAGCCTTATGTATGTAATGGTTTGTACTATACCTAATACTGCCCAAGCAACAGGAGTTTTTTAGTATGTTTATGGAAAATCCTAGTAAAGAACATTAGACTTAAGTAAAAATGGTTTTCAAATATCTACATGGAGCTTCTACCATTGCATTTTTATCATGTTAATCTATCATGGATCTAATGATATGTGTAGGATGATTGATTTGTAGGGGTTTGTTGGTTTAAATTGGGATGGTGATCTTTATTACGAAAGGTTCAAAATTGTATATGTATTTATTTTTTACAAAAGTAATTATTGGATGAGAAAATGACAAGCTACATTTGCATTTTCTATTATATAAATAGAGTATATGGCTACAAAATATTGTTTTAAAGAGGCGATATGGTTAAAAATATTAAGTTTAGATATTTGATTTCAATGTAAACAATTGAAGAGAGTATGTGACAAACATAGTGTCATGTATCTAGATAAACAATAATGTATCCTAATTTCATAAAGAATATTTATTTCTAGTATCACCTTGTTTGAATTCTTTTTTAAGGGTGGAGGTTGTGTTACAAAAAGTGGACTCTTCAGATAATGTTATAGATTCTCACTAAGATAGTGAGAATGAATAATTTATCTTAGTGTGGGGATTCCATGAGCCTTGCCTCTCCTAGAACCTAATTCAATTCATTTTTATTTCCTATTATTTGATTTCAATATTAATATCCATTGGGAGAATGTTAGGTTTGTTCATATTAACCTTACAATCTTATGACTATACATCTTAAATTTATTCATTTTAAATTCACTTCTTATTTCACATCACTCCAAGAATCATGGAAGGGGAACTTTAGTGTATCGCATGAGGAGAAATATTTTTTGTAATTAAATATTATTTTCAAGGTGGCTTTGAGTGGGAAAGCTTAATATGTTAATGACAACATCTTTAGATACTTGAATTGAAGTGGAAGAGAATCTCACTATTTATACTGGTGTAAGAAGTATCTATGACATTGTAAGAGGTGTAAGAAAGTATCTTTGACTTTGTGTAATAAGTGGAAAACCTTTCGAGACATAAGGAGTTATTATTTTATCTTCTAGTGGGCTATTTTTGTCCTTTAGTGAAGTTGGATGCCTGCATTCATGAGAAACATTATGAAGCTTCTAGAAAGATACTTCTAAATCTTGGGCACATGTCATGAGGTATCTTTTCATGTAGACCAATTAGCTCATGGCTTGATTCCATTGTATTGGAAACCATTTATGATTTCTTGTATTAATTTTGGGTATAAACTAGATCTTGGAGTAGGAGGAAGGACAAGTTATTTTGTAGGTTGTAGAAGTAATAAAGTGTTACAAAAATTTAGAGGGACAAGTTGTATTGATGTAACTATTTTGAAGGATTAATACAATATTTAGAACTATTTTGGTGTGGAGTTTCATCTATAAGGGTTTCTCCATCTATATCTTGTGTTATGGTTTGCATATCTTTTACTGTTATTTCCCTTACATCTATGATTTATCAGTGTTCATATAATTGGATGCTTTAATTTTGCAACATATTTTCACTTGTAATTTATATTCTATTTCTAAATTTGGTACTAAATCCATGGCTGACTTGATTAGAGAGATGAACTCCTTTCCTTGAGTGTGTGATTGGTTTTTTTTTTTTTTGTAGTGGGAGTTTGGTGTATTTTCTTATGTTTTCAAGTTTAGGGTGATAAAGGATCATTGCTAGTTCATCATATGTTGGTACTAGTTTTAATTTTTAATTCTCATATCACCATTGTAATCTCATTTTATATTTCATTTTTGATATTGTAAACTCTAGAAATAACTCTATATTTATACACACATTGATTTATAAAGTTTCAAATCATATTTTGGGGGAGGGATTATTTGATTAAGTGAATTTGGTGGGTGTATTGTTGTGTTTTTCAATTGTGTATATATTCTCCTTTTTTGTGCTCTACATTTCCTTCATAAATTGGTCATTTAAATTTTCATTTTTAACACCATACAAATACACATCATGACAAAAAAATGCATGTAATTCCTCAATGTAATAGGGATTTACATCCTATTTTACAAAAAGGTTGATCAAACCAAAGATGATAATGAAAAGATATAATAGATTCTTGAACATCTTAAATCACTTGGATGTCTTTGAAACTATATTTTCCATAATCTTATGATTCAAATTGAAGCATGTAAAAATTCACATGATGATTGGGACAAAATTAAAACTATTTATGGTAAAATTGATGAATTCATAGGCTATTAGATCAACAATAATTCGATGAGCCTTTATCCAAATAGCATTGACAACATATAGGATTATATCACAAAGTTTAATGACCTTTTATCACCATCTAAAGTATGTGGTATCGGTAAAAAGGATATTTAGTTAGTCTGCAACACACTAAATAAACTTGGTCCTAAATATGCATATTTTGTTTCTAATTGTCACACTCATAGGGTGACTATGGTATCCCCATTTATTGTTTCTTCATTTTCATCCTTCTTTGATGCATTGATGCATGAACAACATAAGCTTCTTTCCATGGGTATTTTAAAGGTATATCAATCTTAGGATTCGTTGGATAGTTAATGTAAGGGACATAAAGGGTTAGGTCATCCTTACAAGAAACATATAAATGATCCAAGAAAAATCCACATAAAGAACACATGTAGTCTTTATCTACCTCTAAAGTAGACTCGATATCCTCTTCATCTAAGGGGAATCTTGAGAAGGAAAGGCCAACTTGTGCCTAATATAAGAATATTATTCATAAGGAACATCAATGTCATGGAAAGAAAATAGATGAATTAAAAAAAATTCTAAAAATTTAACAACATTAATTTTCTCTTTGTTGCACAACACTCTTCTAGGGTAAAAGTACAAAGTTGTGTCACACTTTTATAAAGGAAACAACCAAAACTGATTTAACTTTTAAACTTGAATCACTAAAAAGTGGCATATATATTTTGAATTTTGAAATGATGTAAACTAATAAGATGTGTATTTTTTAGTATATTTTATGTTTGTATTTTTTTGAAAAAATAAAAAATAGTTTTTTTATAAATTGACACTATAATTTAGTTGTTGATAAATGTTGAAAAATAAAGTTATATGCGACGTCAAACTTTATATAGTAAAATTATTTTTTCCTTTAATTTTTTTAAGTGTATTTATAACTTGAAACTTTAGTGCATGGATGGTGCGCCCCCAACCTTGGATGACTTACACTAAACTTCGATGACTTAGCTAAAGGGAGTTTGGGTCGAACGGGTGAGGGTAGCATTATATGAGATCACAAAGGAAAGATGATTATTTTCTATGTTGTTAATATTAGAAGGCAACCCTCTAGTTTCGTTGAGGTGGGAGTTGCTTTCCACAAGTTATAAATTGCTAAAAGTAGAGGTATTTCTAGCTTGGCTATAGAAGGAGAAACCTATAATACCATAATGATGTTAAAAGGAAAAGTGTCTCCATGTTGGTCTTTGTAGGATCTTATCGCTAAGGCTTTCCTTGAAATCATGAATATAGGACATTGTTAGATCAATCACATGTTTTGTGAAGGGAACAAGGTGGTAGATGGGATGGCTAATCCTGCATATTACGTGGGAAATATTAAAATCTAGAACCTGACCTATTAATGATCCCAAAAAATATGAGAATTCTAATCAATAATGAAGAAAATACACTTCATTATTGTTACAACCCTTAATATCCTAATTTATTAATATTTAATAATTTAATGGAATTTATATTAATTAATAGTAGTAAATGCAATATTTGATAAATATGTTTGGAGTTAATAAATTATAATTTTTAGAGTTGAAATATTTATTTAATTAGTTAATTTTGCACATATCTATTTTATATAATTTTATTTTGAGCTATTAAAAAAAATGTCAAAGTTTAAAAGGAATCTTTTAAGAAAGAAATCTAATTTTGAATTCATGAGTTGCCTTAAACCATTACAACACATTAGCACTCTCCACTACTCAAAACATTTATCCTTATTTTAGGAGGGGGGAAGAATAATGGAGGTCGTGGCGATTGGAGGGGAAGAAAGGACTCTCCAGTGCTCAGAACATTTATCCTCCTGCGCTAATCTGCAAGACAAGGCACTCGATTCAAAGGATATTGTTGGGGACAAGTCATCTTGCCATTCTTCTCCCAAATTGAAGCCATTGGAAGTATTCTATAGGCATGAAATTTTAGAGACGAGGATTTAAGGCTGGAACAGGAGTAGGAAAAAGAGGGAAATTGATTACTACTTAGAAAAAAGGAGGGAAAAATCAACTTTTGACATAGTAAGGAGAGGGGAATCGTGTTCTTCAGGTATGTATATTTTCATGTCTAATATTATATTTAGAGTTCTACTACCTTGTGATTCTATCATTATTATTGATAGCTTGATATTCCAGGTGAGAACTTCTATCTTTGTATTTTTGCTCAAACCATACCTACAATCTAACTATTGTTCTTATCATTTACCCAGTTCCAATCTCAAAGAAATGACCATGTATCATAGTGTTTGTTTCTACACATGCCTTTGTAACATCATGTATATATGCATCATTTTACCAATTGGCATATTTCTTTTGTATTGTTTTCTTTGTGGAGATTTGATTTATGCATCTGCATTAACCGTACCCTCATTGTGAATTTGTGGGGATATATTGTAATGTGCCATTATTAAATAACACCAACTAAATCAATTATGACACTATGAATAAGAATTTCAAGACACAAATTGAAAATCTATATTCCATCATAGCACAACATGTCATTGTAATGAATTATATTCATTCCCAAATACATCTAATATCGAGTTACACAGTTTGACCAGGATATAATTGTCATTTAGTCATAACAAGTTTACATTAAAAGTAGTCCAATGTACAAGTATATGCTAGAATTCCTTGTAATTCCACTTCAATGCTTGCCGCAACTAGTGGATGAGAACATGGTTTAGGTGCTTTTTCCACCCAACCACAAAGCTACAGTTCCCCATTTCTTCCTAACGTGAAGAATACCCAACCCTGCATGAAATAATTAGCAAAATAAATCGATATGCAAGGTGGAATATGGTGTGTTCCTAACATAACTACTGGAATTTCTTTCCAAAATTAGAACATGCAAGATCAATGTTAGGAAATGGAAAAGAGTTAGATCATAAAATTAGTTCATTCAATATTATGGGCTATAATAGCTTGGCCAAGCATATGTTGTATACAACAACAAAATGATAGATTTTGGAAAAAAGAAAAACCTATATACCCTCTGTTATTCCACTTTCAGCACCTGTCCCATAAGGAAACTTTCTACCTACATAAGAAAACACCCTTCCCTTCTAAAGATTTAGCTTGCAAACATAAAATCTGGTTTACAATAGGTTATCCTAGCCAACCTTAATATGTTGAATAAATCATAAATTCTACAAGCACAATCTTCATATGATTCTCTAAGTAATCCTTGAAATCAAATAGATTCATGCATAGTAAACTAAACCAGATTTATTACTTCTTGTATGTTATGCAATAGACAATCACTCATTTTAATATGATCTAAATTCATCAATTGATTAAAATGTTCATGCAAATTTCACAACACATGCAACAACATACTAATACATATATTTCATTTCTTCTTCCTTTATGGAATGAGTCATACATTATTCAAGTAAAGAAAATAAGTTGTTAAAAGAAGGTATATCGCATGTATGTGTACATGCATAATTGGTTTATGTATATACACATATATGGACTTTGAAATTACAGTTTTAAAGTATGTGTATACATTGTTTTAATTAACAGAAAAGAACCATATTCATGCTTCTATTTCCATGTAATGTGCAGAAAGATGACATAAATTTTTAAACAGAAAACCTATTTCCCTTTAAGAACTTTTGATTCAATTAAAGAAGACTAAGGATTTCAAGGTATTACTTGATTTCAGAAAAACATCCTTCAAAAATTTCCCAAATGTTTACACAAAAAAATTAAGAAAGTTCTTATGATTTATTTAATATGTTCTTCCGCCTTTAAATTATTATGACTATTCATTTTTCCAAAGATCCAATCATTGTTTGAAATAAATATAATTAAGAATCCTTCTGATTCTAACATTCAAATCAAATTACAATGATTATTTTAAATCCCTTCAGCCAAGCTATAGACTAGGTTAATGAGACATGGGAGTCAGTGAATCATGAGACACATTTATTTTTGGGATTCACCATAATCATTTGATATAAATGTGGGTGTTCATTCTGGAAATTCCCCACTAACTGTTTATACTGATAAGCACTAAATGGTGCCAACAACACTCTTCATGCCTTACGCATTCTCTGAACATTATAGAAAATATATAGTAAATAGGATGACCCACAAACAATACTTTGAGTCAACATGCATTTGCACATCTTATGATGTTTGTATAAGACTATAATAGATTAAAATGGAACACACATATGGGGAGGTTCGACTTAAAATGTGAGGAAGAAATAAGAAGTCATTATCCCTTGCATATATAAATAAATCTGCTAACACCATAGATATTGGAGCTCCTAGATAAGAAAGAAAATAACTCCATGTCACTCTTTATTGGATTCCAATAACCTGTGACATGCTTAGACAACCCATGATGGGGACTTACATTGGAGTGGCATCGAATATAAAGCTAAGTCGACATGTTGAGTGCCCATAGGATAAGTTAAATAATAAAATAAATATGAGTGAAAAATATAAGCCGACCCCTCTACTGAAAATAAAGGAGTCAGTTGGTGGCTTACAAAGGCAAGGCATAATATAACTCATGACTCATGAAACATGGTCTCCTGAAATTTTCCAACATTGTGGGTTATACATAGGAAGACACAACTCGATGATTACTTTGTACATGGCTCAACCCACAAGTGAACATGTTACACATGGTGGTTTGAAGTTAAAATCAAAAAATATCCCCTTTTAAATGAGAGATAATGCACAGGTGGAAAACATTATTTAGAAGAAATAACGGCTATGGGTGAAATATGATACATGATATGGAGATGGGCTTTTGGCTACTAGCCAATATTGGCCATACTGACTATGCTTAAGAAAGCGTAGGAAGCCTCTATTGTAGGGGTCAATAAAATTCATTACATGGAACCTTTAAATCCTACCTTAGTAGTACTAAATAATAAATGCATGTAGACTCTCAAGATAGAGCAAGAACAAAATGATGATAACAAGGGTGAACGTGGGAATACAAGCCTATCTAATCACCATCGATAACAAGTAAATGACCTCCAAGATTGACATAAATGAAATAAAATGGATTCATTTAGAAACAATATTATTCCAAAGAATAAACAATGATTTTGATGAAGAAAAAGAAGCATTCAACACAATATTGGAAAGATTCTAAAAAACCTTACCTCTAATTTTTGTCAAGACCAATCAATGGCTAAGAGGGAATGAAGATACGAATGGAAACAATGAGATTTCTCCCCCAAACAAACCGGTATTTTCCTTCCTTTTTGGCTTTTTTCTGAGGAAAAATCTCTTCCTTTATTTGTGTTATTCCCCTCCTATGTGCGATTCTCCTCCTTTTTATTAGAATTGTGTTTCATTCTATTTCAAGGATGTGTCTTTATTATTAGCTACCCTAATTTGGTTTACAATTAAAATCTATCTTTTTGTAAAAAATTATGGATGACCCATTACTCCTTTAAATTCCATTTTTTAAAATTTTGACAAGCAGAGCAATTGATGATTGCTTATCGTGGTCTAAAGGAAATTAATTCTTGAAAATAATAAGTTTCTAAAACAAATTAAATTCTCTCATTTAAAAGTTATTTCAAATGGACTATTAATTTGTTTCCAATTGATTTACCTATATAATCATTGCCACAACTTTCCTTGTCTTTAAAGCAAACGGTAGATATTCACATAATAAAAATGATATATCCTACCAATTGCAAATTTCAATGCAGATACTATGATTTTTTAGTGGTGTGTACAATCCAGATTCCAACATGCTTACCAATTGTCATCCAGCTAAGCACTCCTACCTCAACCATGTTCTCGTTCTTCAATCTATTCCTGCATTCACACACACTTGCACTTGCAAATTTTTATCAATAATATCAACTGATGCTCAAAATGAAATGGTTTCATTACTTCATCATAACATTCATCCTTCATGTTCGATCATAAAGTTTACATATATAAGCATTTTCAAATGACATTGAAATATTAAATTTATTGAAGTCAAAAATTGATAAATTTCATTTTCCAATTATTTTAAATAATTTAACATTATTAAATGTAAGAAAAAATCTATATGTGACATCCTTCCCCACTAGGAAGAGACATCTTCTTGATGTCTTGTCAAAAAAAATTGAATCCCATATGTCTATTTCAATATCCAATCATATTGTTATCAAGCTAAAATGTCATAACATGTAAATCCAAAATGCTAGAGAAATAATATCTCAATGAAACATCAAGAGTCTATCTAGGAAACCAAATGAGAAAAAGAGCATTATATCTCCTTTGCATCCTCCCATGGGGCACCATCCTTATAATATTGGTCCCATTGGACCTTATATTGGACAATATCTCTATTTCACAACTTGATGTTGTGTCTATCTAGGATTCTAATGAGTTCCACAAGCACCACCCCTAGTTATTGCACCTATAAGGAATTCTAATCAAGTATGTGAGTTACATCTTGATGGTATGGTTTAAGTAAACAAACATGAAATACATTATGGATTTGAGTTAGAACAGGTGGTAGATCAAATCGATATGCAATTGGGTTAATCACTTCCAGCACATCAAAAGGACCCACATATCTTGTAACCATCTTGGAAGAATTTCCAAAATAAATAGAGCTCTTGTGTGGCTTGACTCTCAAAAAGACCTTATCCCCCTCTACAAACCATCTGAAGGTCATATTCCTATCGACCTTGCTTTTTTGTCTATCTACCACTTCCTTCAGTCTACCCTTGATTATTCTCATTTTCTCTTCCATCTCCTAAAGTATTTATGGACCCACTATAATCCTTTCTTCCAACCTATCCTAACTAATGGGTGTACGAAAATTTTACTCATAAAAAGCCTCAAAAGTTTTCATACCTAAGGATGCATGAAAAGAGTTATTGTAGGAAAATTATGCCAAGGGTAGGTATTCTTCCCATTTATACTGTTGGTCCATACAATACATTCAGAGGAGATCCTCTAATACCTAATTTACTCTCTTTGTTTGACCATCGTTCTGAGGATGATACATTAAACTAAAATTCAACTTAGTTCCCAAAGTTGCATTCAAAGATATCCAAAATTTAGACGTTATCTGAGTGTCTGTGTCAAATATGATAGTCTTAGGCACTCTGTGCAAATAAAAGATCTCTTGGAAAAATTTCTTGGCCAAGGTCAATGATCCATCCTTAAGGTTCCCTAGAATGAAATGTGCCACCTTAGTCAACTTATCAACTACTACTAAGATGGCATCATGCCTATTTTTACTCAAAGGTAACCCCTGTATAAAGTCCATGTTGATCACTTGCCACTTGTACTCAGGTATGTCATGAGGATAGAGGAGCCCTACTAGATGCACATGTTCATCCTTAACTCACTAACATTCTAAGCATTTGGCTACATATTCATTCACGTCCTTCCTATGTTTTGGCCAAAAAAAAAAAGGACTTCAATTATGCAATCATCTTGACTACTTTGGGGTGTCCTAAATAAGATGCATTGTGGATTTCCTCTAAGACCAACTTCCTAAGATCTCCATAATCTAGAATATACATCGTCTTTTGATATCTTAGGATACCATCTTATTCAAATTCAAACCCATAAAATTTATGGTCTGAAGAGTTCTCTTCTAAAGCTTTCTTTACTCTTTCATAGTGCTCATCCTCTTGCAAGTGTTGCATCACTCGCTGCATTAGATTAGATCTTTTTGTGGTTATAGTTGTCAAATGTCTTCTTCTACTAATATCATTTGCTACTCTATTCTCTTTTCCTTTAATGTACTCAATTCCAAAGTCATACTCACTAAGGAATTCCAACCACCTTCTCTATCATGCATTGATATTTGGTTGGGTGAAGATGTATCTAAGTCCCAAATGATTTGTTTTAAGCTCAAATGGTTTCCTCAATAGGTAGTGCATCCACATCTACAAGGCATGTACTATTGCATCTAGTTCCAAATCATGTGGTGCATAAATCATTTCATGTTGCTTCAGCTTCCTTGATTTTTACACCACCACTTGCCCATCTTGCATTAATACTACTCCTACACCATCTCTTGAAGCATCTATTATCACCATGAATTGACCATTGGGATTAGGTATAGTCAAAACTGGAGTTTTAGTAAGTTTCTCCTTCAGGAGTTGAAAATATTGCTCACTTTTTCTATCCATTCAAACCTTTTCCCTTTCCTTTGAAGTGATGTGACTGAGGCTACAATTTGAGAGAATACCTTTATGTACTTCTTGTAGTATCCCACAAGACCCATGAAGCTTCAAACTTTTGTCACACTTTGAGGTGTTGTTCATTCCACAATTACCTTTATCTTTTCAAGATCTATAGAGACTCCCTCTTTTGATATGATATGACCTAGGTAGTGCACCCTATCCTAATAAAATGAGCACTTAGATAGCTTTCCCAAAATATTTCTCTCTCAAGCATTGTAGGACTATCCTCAGATGCATGTTGTACTCCTCAATGGATTTATAATAGATCAGGATGTCATCAATGAAGATCAAAACAAAATCATCCAAGCAATCCCTGAATACACTATTCATGAGATTCATACAGGTTGTTAGAGCATTGGTCAAACCAAAAGGTACTATAGTGAACTGATAGTTTCCATACCAATTTCAGAAGGTGGTCTTAAGGATGTCCTCTTTTATTCTTAACTGGTGATCTAACCAAACCTGAGATCTATTTTAAAAAACATTGATGCCCTTTTCATCTAATCAAAAAGTTCATCAATTCTCAGAAGAGGGTATCGATTCTTGATAGTATCCTTGTTTAACATCTTATAGTCTTTGCACAAATGCAAGGTCCCATCCTTCTTCTTTACAAATATAACCAACACACCCCAAGGAGACACACTAGGTCTAATGAGCCCTTTGCTCAATAGTTCTTGTAGTTGATCCTTCAATTCAAATAGTTTAGTGGTAGTTATCTTGTATGGGGCCTTGGACTAAGGCTTGGATCTAGGTACAAGGTCGATAGAGAAATCAAATTCTCGCTTGGGAGGTAACTCTATGAGTTCTTCAAGAAACACATCTGGAAACTCCTTAAGAATAGGGTAATCATCCAAATAAGGTTTCATATTGTTAGGATCACTAATATGCACAACATAAATGGTACACCCCTTCCTTTAATCCTTCTTGAGTTGCGTGGTTGAGATCTTCCTAAGTTGTAGTGGTCTTTGCAAAGGGTGATCCAACAATACTAGTTTATAATTTTTGGCCAAACTGGACATTGAACTAATTTTTTTTAACTAAACCTTCACATTTGGGTACCTATAGCTGCTAAACCATGAGGAATTTGAAGATGATGATAACTATTGATTTGTGAAATTTTGTTTGTAAATTCTAAATACATATTTTTAAAAAAAAATTGAATCAAATTGCATTTCTTTTTCCATCTCCTTCAAAAACTAGGTTTTAGCAATAAACAGGTCATTTTTAAAGAGTGATGCTCACCGTAAACAACATAATTTTTTTCTATGAAGGATAAAATTCTAATTTTTTCAAATTTATCTTTCTAACTATGATATCTAGCACGTTCATTTGGTTTTGTAGTGTTTTATTGAATATTTTTTTCTTAATCAAGTTTTGAAGTCAAACCAATTACAATTTAGACATAGGCCGACCTTAAACAACATAAATTTTTTTGTATGTATCAAAATTCCATTTATTTTTTTAAAATCTATCAAGGACATCAATACCTAGCTAGAACATATTTTTCAGATTTTTTTTTATAATCTACTATTTTTCTACATGTGCATAATAGAGAGCTTGATTTTCGATGAAAAACCTACATTCACAAGAAATAAAAAATAAATATAATAATCAAATTAAATATTTTTAAAATTATACTTTTTGGGAAGCTTATAATAAGGACTACATGCTTACAAATAATAAATTTTAAATGAATTCATTTGGTCACCCAAAAGTTAAATCAAAAGTGGTTTTTTATCAACATTTTGATAGGTGTAAAGGAGACTCCGTTATATGTATGGTTTAAAACTAGAGGGGTTCTATCCAAGGGGGTTTGGTCTAAGGTGGTTTGATCAAACCCTCTTCAATTAGAATCCTTTAAATGGAACTTTTCAAGGCTTAAATCATTATATTTTCTAAAAATGTGTGATTCCAACAAAAATTAGGATGTCCTAAAAAGTGTAAACCACTATTGTTGGATCACCCCAAACTATGAATCTTAGTCAAGTTCCCATAGTCGTCCAGACAACTAACAATTCTATCCTCACAGTTGAAAATGGACTTGTGTTTGGTTAGCCAATTGATCTCTAAGATCACATCATAAGAACCTAGGGGGGCCACATAAAGATTGACTTGGATCTTGAAGCTTGGAATTTCTAACTTACTATAAAAGAGACAAGAATCTACCTAGGTAAAGCACAAAGTTGTGTCACACTTTTCGGCCATATAATTTTTTAGCTGTATATTTTTGGGAATGTTTCGCTGACTAGGTTTCGACCGGAACCATGGCCTATTACGTGGCAGATAGGTTTCGCCGAATAAGTTTGCCCAAATCCCAAAAAATAATTTTTTTTCATTTCCGCTTTGAAATTGGCTTTTTTAATGTATGAGGTTTTAGGAAATGTAGTTTCTACCGAAACTGTCTATGTGGCATCCTAGTTGGCAGCCAACTCAACTTTTTTCAGAATTTTCTGAAACTTTCAACTTTAGCTAGGTATTTCTTTAGTCAAAATGATTTTTCTGAAAAAAAAAAAAAATACTTTTGTAGAGCTTGGAGTGGAGAATCCAATATATAATTTTTTTTAATATTTTGATTAGTTTTAATATATTTTATTTTTAAAATGCAAGTAGGTTTTAAAATGAAAAAAAGAGGCGATTAAAATTAAAAAAAGATAAAACTTATTAAAAAAAATTTAAATCTTATATGGGGCACAAGAGGAGAGTCTTATTCAAAAGTAAAGTAATTTGTTTTGAAAAATGATTAAAAATTTTGTATTAGTTGACTTCGTGAAAAACTGTCAAATTTTGACATGTTTGACTTTAAAACGTTATTACAGAAAAATATACATCAAAATTTGATTTTTTTTTTCCATGCATAAGATATTGAAGTTACCTATTTGGAGAAAAAAAAATTAGGGAGAAATGAAGTTTTTTTCAATTTTTTTCTTGAGTCCGTGAAGTCACTCTTTTCTGAAATTTTCAGCATTCCAAAATCTATCCTTAGATTGATAAAAACATAATGAAAACATTTTTTTTTAATTTTAAAAATTACAGCAATAAACTTCATCAAAATTTCTACATTTCATTAGTTTACACCATTTTGAAATTCAAAACATAAAGACCATTTTTATGTGGTCGAAGTTCATAATTTTTTTTGCTATTGGCATTCCCTTTATAAAGTGTGACACAGTTTGTGCTTTTACCCACCTTCAACTCTACTAGATTCCCATATTGAACCATCCAAGAATTAGCCATGTGTCTCAGATCTACTGGGTAATTTAGAAATTATTCTTGGATCTATAAAACATTATGTGGCTCTAGTATCTATCAAATTGAAACAAGCTTGGCTATAGAGCCACCCTGACTGTTGGATTAGTGAGGCTTGGAACTAATCTTGTCTATTATCCATCACCACATGGATCTTATGTTGTGGAGCCTACTATTGGTTCCCTTCAAGCCCTCATGACCTATCTTCTTTAGAGCCTTCTACTTGTTATTAAAGTAGCTATTGTTGTTATTAGCCTTTTATTATTTTCACTACTATCTTCTCCTTTCTCTTGAGATTCATTTCCCCTTTTAGATTCATGATTTTGTGGGGTTTATCTTCTTTCTAAAACTTCTCATTTTCAAACTAGGACTTGGAATTTGAACTCTTATGAAAATTAGACAGTTGTTGCGACTTCTACTCTTATTTGGTGGCCTTCAATACCTCCTCCATAGTAAGTGGATTATGAATATTCACCTATGCTCCAATCTAGGGCCTTAACCCTAATATGAGCTTTCAAATTTGAAAGTGTTCGTCTATCTAGTACTATGGCACGTATTTGAGTAAGTGGTTGAACTTCTCCCAATGTTGAGTCATAGTCATACTTCCTTGGGTTAGGTTTTGGAACTCAGTCATCTTCTTGTCAAAAAAGTGTTATGGAAGCCACCTTTTCTGAAAATGTTGAAGGAATTGTTCACATGTGGTCTCTCCTGGTAGAAATTTTTGTTCTTCCATCTCATTATCCAACCATGTGGCCGCCTCTTCGGAGAGTTAGTAAGTATCCCATACTACTTTGATTTCATCAAAAAAATTCAAAGCCTGAAATACTTTTCCATTTCTATTATCCATGCTTCTGCTCCATCTTCGATGGTCTTGCATCAAATTTTGGTGGAGCTACCCTCTTAAGATCCTTTCCAAGATCTCCTTTAATTCTTTCTCGATTGTTGCCATCTTGATCCCTATTTCCTTGTGGTTGTTCCTTATTCCTTGGATTTTGACCTTCTCGCATGCCTAGGACTTCTTGTTCCAAATGGTACATCCTATTCTCTTTTTGATTCAAGAGGTCAAGGATTTGGTCCAACCTCTCATTCTAACCATCATTTTTTTCCATCACTAGTTCCTCCATTCCTAGTGTTCACCATGATGGTTCATGATTTACCTACATCACAATTCGTGTTTAGCATAACTGACACAAGTTTCCATGTTTAATCATTTCACACACATAATACTAAGTATTATAACATCCAATCTATAAAAGAAATTCATGTTCATTCATAACAAGGATAGGTCTTCAAGTTCACAACTTTGAATACAAAGAAATACTTCCTTTATTTAATATAGTAATGGATTACATAGATCCTTATTTACATAATTTCCCCCTTATTAGGCAGGTTCTTTAATTTTAGAAAGAGGACACTCTTTCGAGTCCTCATCAGAGTCTACAATAACCTTCTCAGAAGAGAAAGGATGTGCACACTAGAACTCCTCTTCTTTTGTTAAGATCGGTGCATTTGGTTCACACCCTAAAGACCAATCTCGTATAACAAAAGGTTTCCAATTTTTAGTAGTTTGTTTAGACTCTTTGATCTTTCTTCCCTTTTCTAACTTCATTCGAGTAAGAGAATGAGACAAGGTCTCATCATCAAGGATTTTAGGTTTGACCTCAATTTTTGTGGTTTCATCAACAATAACTTACTTTTTGGAAGTCCTAACCATTTCCTAGACTTAGATTTCCCCATACCTACATTCAATTCAAGTTTGTTATTCACTTGATAACTCAAAATCAAATAAGGGTCAACTAACCCTTATTCCAAACATTGTGGACTCATAGGCCTAGAGCCAAACCCTAAGATTTGATACCAAATGTAATGTGCCATTCTTAAATAACACCAAATAAATCAATTGTGACATTATGAATAATAATTTCAAGACACAAATTGAAAAGCTATATTTTATCATAGCACAACATGTCATTGTAATGAATTATATTCATTCCCAAATGTCATAATGTCATGTTACATAGTTTGACCAAGCTATAATTTCCATTTAGTCATAACATGTTTACATTAAAATTAGTACAATTTAAAATAATCATAAGGTAGAATTCCTTGTAATTCCACTTCAATGCTCACTACAACCGGTGGATGAGAATATGGTTCAGGCGCTTTTTCCTCCCAACCACGAAGCTACGCTTCCTCAGAATTCTTCCTAACATGGAGAATACCTGGCCTTGGCACAAAATTCTTAGCAAAAGAAATCAATATGCAAGGTGGAATCTAGTGCATGCCCAACATAACTACATGCATTTCTATCCAAAATTAGCACATACAAGATCAATGTTAGGAAATGACAGAGAGTTAAATCATAAAATTAGTTCATTCAATATTATGGGCTACAATAGCTTGGCCAAGAATATGTTGTATACAACAACAAAATGATAGATTTTGGAAAAAAGCAAAACCTATACCCTTTGTTATTCCACTTTCAATACCCATCCCAGAAGGAAACTTTCTACATACATAAAGAAACACCCTTCCATTCTAAACATTTAGCTAGCAAACATACAATCTGGTTTACAATAGGCTATCCTAGCCAACCTTAATATGTTGAATAAATTAGAAATTTTGCAAACACAATCTTCATATGATTCTCTAGGTAATCCTTGAAATCAAACAAATTCATGCATAGTAAACTAAACCAGATTTATTGCTTCTTATACATTATGCAATAGACAATCAGTCATTTTAACATGATCTAAATTCATCAATTGAATAAAATATTCATGCATATTTTCAAAACACATGCAACAAAATACTGATACATATATTTCATTTCTTCTTCCTTTATGAAATGAATCATACTATTGGCAATACAAGGGTAGACAACTGAGAGGGGGGGTGAATCAGTTGTCACAACAATTATACTTATTAAACTTATTCTCATATCTGATATATAAACATGAAAGCATAAACCATCACCACATCAGAAACACTCATAACACCAAGATTTTTTACGTGGAAACCCTGTTAGGGGAAAAACCACAGTGGAGGTTAATCCACAAGATTATACTCTATTAAAATTATAAAAGAATTATAAATGGGGAATGCACATGCATTCAAGCACACTGCCTAGAGCTCACTACTCAAATACAAAAGGCTTACTACCCAAAGGAAGACACACTATCTTACAGAAACATTTGGATTACATCTAGAAGATTTTGAACTGAGCAAATAGCATCTGCTAATGACTGATTACAGTTCCGATTAAGCACATAAACATCTGCTCACTCTTCTTCACACTTTACTTCTACCTCTAAATGATTAAAAAATTATTCACACACAACACTCACACACTTCACACACCACTTACACCATGCCTTCAAATGGTATAAATAATCAATCATATATATCTGCAACTAGAGATAACATCTACATGATGTTAGCTTTAACAAAATATAAAATGAGTACAAACTGTCGGCCCAAATCAATAAACAATTTACAATGCACACCAAACCAATGTCAGCCAAAACATAGTAAGGACCCAAAACAACATCCTCGAACATGAAACACCTTAAAAAATTATGCCTTGACGATCCACAACATGCTACAATCACCCTATCAACCATGATCATGAAAAACATGAACACACAGAAGAAAATCACCAATCGCGAGCACAACAATCAATTTGGATAAAAAAAACTAATAGAGCATGATCTAGAAACATCCACAAGCATCATGAATCACTACAGAAGCATCCGCAAAAACTCAAATTACTAGAATCACATTATCTTCTTTCAGGAACACCAACTGAAGCAACAAAACAACTGTTAGAACACGGATACTCATAACTCGATCAAATCTCCATGCAAACCTTTGAAACTTCATGTGGATAAACTAGATGTACTTGAAAACAAACCCTTTAATCCATAACCTCTTATCATCAATATACTAAGCTAGCCATCATTTTGAACTTCATTGCATCACTGACAACCTACAACTTATTTTATTACAATTTTCTCAATATCCTCGACATATACAGCCTTAAAGACATTAATGCCAATAGTGTTGAAATCAATTACAACCACACATCAGAAATATCCAACACATACATTATTCAAGTAAATAAAATAAGTTGTTAAAAGAAGGTATATCGTATGTATGTGTATATGCGCAATTGGTTTATGTATATAAACATGTATGGCCTTCGATTATAGTTTTAAAGTATGCATATACATTCTTTTAATTAATAGAAAAGAATCATATTTCATGCAGAACATTATGTTTCCATTTCCATTACTTTTGCATTTCCATGTAATGTGCAGAAAGATGGCATTAATCTTAAACAAAAAACCTATTTCCCTTTAAGAACTTTTGATTCAATTATAGAAGATTAAATATTTCACAGGCATTACTTGATCTTAGAAAAACATCCTTCAAAAATTTCAGAAATGTTTACACAAAAAAATTAAGAACGTTCTTATGATTTATTTAATACATTCTTCCACCTTTAAATTATTGTGACTATTCATTTTTTTAGAGATCCAACCATTGTTTGAAATAAATATAATTAAGAATCCTTTTGATTCTAACATTCAGACCGAATTGCAATGATTATTTTAAATCCCTTTGGCTAGGCTATAGACCAGGTTAATGAGACAAGGGATTCAGTGAATCATGAGATGTATTTATTTTGGGGATTCACCATAATCGTTTAATAAATGTGGGTGTTCATTCTAGAAATGCCCCACTAACGATTTATACTGATAAGCACTAAATGGTACAAACAACACTCTTCATGCCTTATGCATTCTCAAAACATTATGGAAAAGCTATAGTAAATGGGGCAACCCACAAATAATACTTTGAGCTGACATGCATTTGCACGTCTTATGACATATAAATAAGACTATAATAGATTAAAAAGGAGCATGCATATATGTGGGGAGGGTCGACTTAAAATACAAGGAAGAAATAAGAAGTCGTCATCCCTTGCAAAGACAATTAAATTTGCTATCACCATAGATATTGGAGTTCCTAGATAAGAAAGAAAATAACTCCATGTCACCATTTATCGGGTTCCAAGAACCTACGACATGCTTAGACCACCCATAATGGGGATTTACATTGGAGCAGCATCAGCTATAAAGTTGAGCTGACATGCTAAGTGCCTGTAGGATAAGTTAAGCAATAAATGAAATATGAGCAGAAAACATAAGACGACCCCTCTGTTGGAAATAAAGGAGTTGTTTGGTGGCTTACAAATACAAGGCATAATATCACTCGTGACTCATGAAACGTTATCTCTTGGAATTTTCCAACATTGCAGGTTATGCATAGGAAGATAGCTCAACGATCACTTCGTATATAGCTTGACCCACAAGTGAACATGTTACACACAGTGGTTTGAAGTTAAAATCGGAAAAGATACCCTTGTAATTAGGAGATAATGCACCCTTGTAATTAGGAGATAGTGCACGAGTGGCAAACATTATTTATAATAAACAACAGCTACAGGTGAAAGTTGATATATGATATGGATATAGGTTTTCAGCTGCTGGTCGATATCAACCATGCTGACTATACTTAAGAAAGCATAGGAAGCCTCTACTGTAGGGACCAATAAAATGCATTACACAGAGCCTTTAAACCCTAGCATAGTAGTGCTAAAAAATAAACACATGTAGACTCTCAAGCTAGAGCAAGAACAACATGATGATAACGAGGGAAAACATGGGAATACAAGCCCATCTAATCACCATTGATAAAAAGTAAACGACCTCCAAGATTGATAGAAATGAAACAAAACGGTTTCATTTAGAAACAATGTTATTGTTGGAATATTAACCCTAACTGCCGCCGTCCCCGCCAACCACTGTCCGCTATATCGCAATCAATAAAATAACCATTGCGATACCGCGGGAGTCTTCCGTAATGTTTTGTTTTATTCCAGCCAATGCCCGCTATATCGCAATCAATAAAATATTAATCGCGACACCGCGGGAGACTCCGTAAAAGTTTGTTTTATTTTTAACCGCCGCAGTTTACCGGGCCGTCAACTAACCGCTGCCCGCAATATCGCAATAAAGATTTTAACCATCGCGATACCGCGGGGAACTATGGAAAAAGCCGCCACCGTCAGGAAATATCCGGATACGAAATAATTAATATTTAAGTCTTAATATTATGAAAAGGACATTGTATTAAATGCATTTTGACGGGGGTAAAGTTAGTTAGGTGATTTTGAATTTAAATTGTATTTTCGTTCCCTCTCATCCGTGAAAATCTTTCACGTGACTTTTTACCTACAACATATATTTTGTAATTGAAAATTACTTTTGAATTAATGAGAATGAGAAGAAGGTGAATGTGAGCAAACAGAAAATTACGAGCAGCAGCTCTGTGTGTTAGAAAATAATTTTTTTTTTTATGTTTTAATTTTTACTGTGTGTGAACTCCTCTGCCTCCGGCCTTCAGTTATTTCAGAGAATAAACAATGATTTCAATGAAAAAGAAGAAGCATTTGACACAATATTGGAAAGATTCTAATAAACCTTACCTCTGCTTTTTTCCAAGACCAACCGATGGCTAAGAGGGAAAGAAGATATGAATGGAAACAATGAGATTTCTGCCCCAAATGAATTGACATTTTCCTTTCTTTTTGGATTTTTTCTCTGAGGCAAAATCTCTTCCTTAATTCCTGTTATTCCCCTCCTATGCATGATTCTCCTCCTTTTTTATTAGAATTGTGTTTCATTCTATTTCAGGGACGTGCCTTTAATATTAGCCACCCTGATTCGATTTGCAATTAAAATCTTTCTTTTTGCAAAAATTATGGATGGCCCATTACTCCTTTAAATTCCATTCTTTTTAATTTGAAAAGCAAAGCAATTGATGATTGCTTATCATTGTCTAAAGGTAGTTAATTCATAAAAGTAATAGTTTCCAAAATAAATTAAATTCTCTCATTTAAATGTTATGTCAAATGCTCTATTAATTTGTTTCCCATTGATTTACCTATTTAATCATTGTCACAACTTTTCTTGTCTTGAAAGAAAATGCTAGACATTCACATAATAAAAATAATATCTTATAAATTGCAAATTTGAATGTAGATACTATGATTTTTCAGTGGTGTGTGTGCTTCAGATTCCAACATGCTTACCAATTGTCATCCGGTTAAGCACTCCTACCTCAACCATGTTCTCATTCTTCAACCCGTTCTTACATTCAAACACACTTGCACTTGCAAATTTTCAACAGTAATATTAACCAATGCTCAAAACGAAATGATTTCATTACTTCATCATAACATTCATCCTTCATGTTCAATCATAAAATTTACATATATAAGCATTTTGAAAAGACTTTGAAATCTTAAATTTATCACAAGTCGAAAAACTAATAAATTTCATTTTCCAATTATTTTAAGTAATTTAACATTATTATATGTAAGAAAAAATTTAGATGTGACATATATCAACCACCGCATCATAATGCCTTCTAACTCGATTTTCTTGAACCAATTGATGTAATCTGTATTATTTAGATATGTTAATTAGCAGTGTTGATTTAACTTATAGGCAAAATAGATAGTGAAATTGTTGGCCTGATATAAGTATTTTGTTATGCATTAAGCTCATAGATATTTCATGCAATCTCACAAGGATTCTGATCAAGTAAAAGTGAAAGATCCTTTACATTGCCATTCATATTCTTAAGAATATATTGAATTCGTGCTTGTTCATCAGTTACTTTACTTTGAATGGTTTTAGATAGATCGAAACTATGTTAAATTATATTGGTTAAATGTATTGAATAGTTCTAAAATATACCATATTCATAGTCGACAAGGTTAAGGTCTTGCACATTGGATCACTATGTTCAAGTTACTGTATATCTACACAGGTTTAAAAATCCACCATATAAATCATAATTAATAACATTACAATATCCACAATAAATAATCACAATCATCGAAAGCTTTGAAATCTGCATGCTAGGTATGAAGGTTAATTCGTAGACATTAGGTTTCAAATAACCTTGTGCCTCGTCTATGGTTATGTATTATGCATGCATGCCCTATTCCAAAGCTCTCATTTTGGCACAGGCGGAGAGGATGCTGGAAATGGTTGTGGAATTTGGCTTTACCCCCTGCCTTTTGCATTCACGTGAAAGTTTCTAAGGCCTTTACAGATTTTGAGTATCTCACAGTCCATACCTTGTTAATAAGCCCTCTCCTTAGATATGAAAGTTGTAGACCGGTGTATGGGATAGCTGAGAGTCTTTGCCAAGTATCTAATGATTCCATTTTCACTATGGATCGAAAGGCTTGGAAACAATATAACTTCAACATAAGGCGAGTTCTTGGAATGCGGCCATTAGAAGTTCCTTTGGATAATTACCTTCTGCAGTATGTCAAGCCTTTCTTTTATGAATCTTATACTCTCCAAAACTGTTAATATATGGTTGAGTGCATTGATATCTAATGTTTAGTCAGTTTTAAATTAGAACACCCTTGTCAATTTACGCATCCCAACCTTTCCATATCTTGGTTGTATACCAGTATATATATATATACACACCAATCTAGTCACATTATTCATTATGATTAAATGGATTACTAAGATACAATTTAGTTCATGTCAAGGAAAAATAGCTGAGGATTCTTGAGATTTAAAGTAATTATTTTACTATATCTGGAGATAGACAATCCATAGTTTATTTATGTGAACATCTATACTTGCTTTATTAGTATATCATGAGATAGAATTATTATATTATAATTGATTCTTCATACATTCATTTATTGTCATTATGTCTATTATGGATGTATCATCAACCCTAGTTAGAATCTCCTGTATTAGAACGAATTTTGCTATAAGGATAAGCATTTTGAGTATTATAAACATTTCGCTGATAAAGTAAAATTTAGTCATTGGATTATGTATTGGTAATAAAGAGGCATTAGATGATGGTGGGTTTTCTTGTAAGCATTTATACTTGTAAAGCTAGTTGATAATATGAAGAATTTTTGAAATGTAAGATATATCATTGTTCCACATAAGTATGACATTCTTTAACTATATATTTAGTGAGATGGATATGTCAATTATTCTATAGTGAATAGTTATGTAATATCAAAGATGGGTATTTATTATAAGACTTATAGTTAATTAAGACTATCAATAGTTCCCTCAAGATATTATAATATTTCAATTGGTATTTGTTGGCAAAGTAATGATTGTTAATCAATATTGGATTATAGTTATGGCAGGGTTGATTAGATAGACTAGATAATATATATTAAAAAGATTTCGGATTATAATACCATAAAAGAATGGTTACTATCATGATTTAATGGAAACTATTGGGAAACCCAAGTACTTTATTATGACTCTAAATTTTTTATCATATCGAATGCATTGACTTTGTTTTCCATTGAAGTTCATTCATATATACCTTTGTATAAGCTTATGCATTGGATTTTTTTTTTCAATACTCTAAATTATCATGCTTCCTTTATTTTATGATTTTATTTCCTCTCATACATTATGGATTATCATGTATGAAAGAAGAAACTGGTACTCTCTCTTAGTCAATCCTTGATAATTATTTGTATAAGAATGTATACTCATAAATAAGTATACACATATGTATATATATATATGTGTGTGTGTGTGTGTGTGTGTGTGTGTGCGCGCGCTATACCTTCTTAATTTAATACTTGCATATTCTTATATTGAAACCACTACATTTCTATATAAAAACCCCATGATTATTGAATTATAACCACTTTTGGAAAGGTTGAGTTATGACTATTCTAACTCCATCTATTGATATGATTGCATGTATATAAATAAAATAATCATGTTAACATTAACTTTATTTGCAAAGATTGTGCCTGATTGCTTATTAGAAATATGGACCAAATAATGTTATTAAAGATAAAAGTTGTTATGTAGTTTACACGAATGATTATATATGCACAGGCTTCAATGCACGTTGGTATTCTGGTGTCTTCTTTGTTTATGTTTGAAAATCATGATATCATCAGATGTGGTTATGTCACTTCACAATTCCTTTACTCTAGTTAGATTTGCATAGCAAGCTTTCCTCATGTTGGGTTGGGAATTCTTCTTTCAGGAAGAATTATGGGGAAGTGAATCACTTTGTGGTAGGGTGGAAATACGCTCCAACAATTTTCTTTCCCTTGATGTGTCAAAGGAGTTAAATTTCAAAAGAATCATATCAGGAAGTTCCTTGTTTGATACACTATATATCTTGTTCTCGACCAAGTGGTCTATTGTAAGGAATAAATTCCTTTATGTTTTGTGATAATATTGGCATATGTACTCTAACTTCATGTTATAATTTAATTCCTATCTCTATTCTTGATTATTGGAAATGCGTCACTTTTATTTCCTTGATTATGAGTAATACATGTGTAATTTGTTAGTTTTAATTTAAGATGATGTTACAATGATAGAAACTAAATTGAATCCCCATTGGGTTCATTATGACAACACGTACTACCTAAGATGCATGAAGGAAAATAATTCCCTCTTGCCTAATCCTAATTACAAGTCAGAACTGCATACTGCTACTATTTCCAGCTGATGTTTCCTAAGAGTTTTTCTTAGCCCCCATTCCTTTGTTATTACAACTAGCAAGATGGGTGGGGATTTGGTTCAGGAGGATCCAAATTCCTATGATAATTTGAGGAATGACAAATAATTATGGCCCAATCTTCAAAAATCCAAGCTTGCCTCATTTATTGAGGCCGTGAAGGGGCACAACCCCAACCTATTTGTGGATTTTTCCAACTCTTGGAAGGATGGGCAGGTTGAAGTTCAAGGTCTTTCTTTCACGGTTTCGATGGAGCTCATTTTTGTGGTCACTAGTCTCCTTGGATGGAGCTTGAATTCCCAGAAAACCTAAGGGTCACTACCAAAAGGATATGGAGAGAATCCTTTAAAAATGGTAGAAAGTAAATCAACTTCAAAATAGGTTCAACAAAGATGATTTTCTAGGCATCTGGAAGGAAGATTTAAATGTTTTCATGTTCACCTCTTCCCCATGCTCAATCATTTTCATTACAATGTTAAAATGAACTTTTCTTTTTGGACACATTCTTCCCTTGAGAAATTAGTTAAAGTTTTTCAAGATAAAGGGAATTCAATGCCTCTACATCAAGGCCTTATTTATATGCTTTAGTAGTATAATGTGGTTGGTTCCCCTACTATTGCTTCTCTTTCGAGGTTTCAAACCTTGGCTTGGTCCTCAAAAGTGCCTTTGTTTCATCAAAAGGTAATACCTCCTCCCTTGGCCATGATAAATTTTTTACTTGTGCCACCAACTAAGAATTACAAGGTCAAACCCTCCCCGCACCTCTAAAGAAAAACCCCTATTATTAATGACATCACCCTTTCTAGCAAGAAAAAAGTGGCCTTGATCAACCCCCCAAATTTCCATCTCGGACAACTCTGATTCCTCATGGTACCCCACCCTCATGGATTCCCCTTGTTGACTCTCCTTCCATGGATGCTTCCCCTAATGTTTCTCCCCAAGCTCCCCCTTGATTACATCTCCTGCCACTCCCCCGAACTCCCCTCTCCATAATGTTAACTAGGTTCAAGATCCTAAAGACACTTTTCTAGATTCTATTGTTTGTAAGAGTTGTGCTCCCTTGTAGTTAAAATATGATGAAATAATCCAGGCCACAATCATTCAAAATGACATGTTGAGTGGTTGTTTTCCCAACTCATCACTGTTAAAACCAAGATCCAAAATTTAGAGTTGTAATTGTTCAACAAAACCTTGGACTGGTCAGGCGAGGTGGGGGATGTTGGTCATTGGAAATTATTGTATAGCATGGATAAGACCTTCAAGAAGTGGGATAACATTGAGAAAGAGGTTGAGAAGTTGAAGTCTGTTGTTGGGACCTCTAGGGAGAGAAACAAACTTCAGGAAGAGGTTGCTACCTTGCAAAGCAACCAAAAAAAAACCATTTGCAATCTACAAGAGATTGTCAAGTAAAGTAAAGAGATGATGAAAAACACTATTGTCGCCATTTAGGTGTTTCAGTAAGAGCTAAAGAACTATCAGGGTAAACGTGTTGGTGATGATCTAATGGATGTTACTCAAATCAGCTTTAGAAAGAAGGGTAAAAAAGTGGAAAATACTACTTCCCCCTAGCGATGATGGTGGCAGCAAGAACCAGGAGGATTTGTCCTTCGAAGAGAAGCTTCAATTCCTTATGAAATAATAGAATCCTATCAAGGGTCTTTGTCTGCTTGGTGATCACTAGCTGGTTCTGGGCTTGTGTTGGTCTCTGACTGTATCTTCATTTTTGTTTTTCTGTTGGTCTTTTCTATGTATTTTTTTAGTTTTTTAGTTGTACCACTTCTTGTGAGATCCTTTTGCTTGGCCTTTATGGATTTTTTGTAATGGATATGGGCCATTCCCATTTTTATCTTAATCAAAACTTTAGTGCATGGATATATTTTTCCAATTTTGATAAATATATTTTTAAATAAACATTAAAATGTGTGAATTAAAACATATCTTTTTCCATTCGATGTCAACTTTCATATTAAATATTTATCTAAAATTAAAAAATACCATCTTGATATAGATACTTTTATCTAGTGCGTCATATTTTTTTCAATTTTTTTATTAACTTTTAATATTTTTTCTTGACATGGTAATCAACCTAATATTTTGTGTTGATAACCTACTTTTTTCTGATACATAAGAGAAATTTTTATTAATTAAATTTGGAGCGTACATAAATGGCCAGCCATGGGCAGCATGCAAAATTTGCATCAGAAAGGTACAAACATATCTCCTTATTCTAAGTTGATATGGACATCGAAATTGGTGTGAGAACACAATTGCCATTTGATTTGATTCAATTCTAACTTGAGGATTTTCTTTTTCTTACTCTATACTTCCTGCCAACCCTCCCCATCCAGTTTTTGTTGTTTTTTGCTAGTGTCCATGATTTCAGTGTATTGAGTGCTCCCACCACCCAGAGCCGATGAACACCCCACACCCAACTGAAGATTGCTAGTTGATGGGTTTAAATTTTCCTTGTCTATTTGAGGCATCGCTCCTGAGACAAACTCACTTTTGGATTATCTTTTAGAGCACCACTTGATTGTTGAGGTTGTCTTTGAGTTGCACTTACATTTGTGCTTCGATTCATGGCTTGGTGTACTTCACCCTTTCCCACCTTAACCCTCAGAGATGAATCAGGCACCAATCCCTCTTTAAACTTTGACGAGGTTGTGACTGTGTAATGACGAGGCTTGGCATCAACCCACCAAGATTTCTAATCATAATTTTTAATGTTTCTAGTGCAGGAAATGGCCATGTGATCTATTTGAAAAAACTTCCTACAACAAAAGGGTAAACCTTCATAGTCAAGGAGTTGTGTCCAGATGCAATCTACAAACTTGAATGTGATATCTGCAAGAAGATCACTTGTGACATCCATGTCAACAAGGATATGAGAAAAATTTATGTGAGTGAAATTGGTTATGTCTGAATCCACTGCAAGGAAGTAGCCCAAAGAATCCACAATTGCATGAAAGTAATCAACAAACCAAAATTGAAGCAGAAGATTTGAGAGGTGGATCCAAACAGGTTTAATAGAGAAAGAAGTCGTAGCAAGGTTAAAATTTGGAAACCAAGGTTTGATGAGTATGCTCTACCCCAACATCATTTCACTATCCTAAATGCAATAAAAAACCACAATGAAAAATCCTTGAGCACAAGGGTATATTTCTATGTTACCTCTGAGCGAGGGCCCCCAAACCGAAGAGATCCACTCATGTAAATCTGGAAGTTTTGGCCAGAGGTGATTGAATTGGCCAATCAATCCGTTGGAAGCAAAATATTTTTCACTAGCATCGACCCCCTTTTTGAGTTTTTCTAAGAAGACCAAAATAGGGGAGGAGGGAGCCTTTCTGAGGCAATATTTTGGGTTGTGCTTGGAAAACCCATGTTCATTAGAAATTGAACTGTCCTTTAGAGGTTGAGCATCCCAGGCATCCAATTTGAATTTTCTTTAATTCAGACCAGCAAGCATATCCTGAAAATACAAGCTAAACTCAAGCTTTGAGTTCGTAGAACCCTGCGATGCAACGACAGGTTGGAGAGAGATTGGTTCAGCCATGGAATTTTCTACATAGGCCAAATCCCTAGCCAAACTAGGGCACCCCAAAGATGGCTTTGAAATATGAATACCATCGAGGGTGGGAGCCATTTCATCCACAAACAAAGAGCCATCCAATGTTGGAGGAACAACAGAGGCAATAAAAGTGGGAGCATTGTGAACCTTAGTGAATTTGTCATGATCTAAATGTTGCTTCCCCAAAAACTTCGCACAAGGAATGTCTTTTCAAGCAGAGGGCAACAAAGAAGGGGGAAGCAAAACAATGGCCAGAGACACTTTATCCTTTCCGCCATCCATGGAATCAATTACATTTCCCTTGCAAACCTGTGTGCCAGACAAAGTGGAAGAAAAGCGAAAATTAACATAGCTCAACATTATAAAAGCTTTTTTGGTTTAATATGAGAATTAATTTGTTGATAACCTACTTTTAGTAAAAATAAAAAATAAATTTAAATAATAATTTGAAAACTACTCTTATGGATCTGCAAAAGGGTATTTTATATTTAAAAAAATACTATTTACATGAGTAGGAGTTGTTGAAACATCGAGTTTTTCAAATAATTTTATTTTTTGGTAAGTTGGCGTCAAAGTGGTACTACATATGTATTTATCCAATAATTTTAGTTGAAAAAGTTATGGAAATATCTTAGCTAGAATGAATCTTATTAGATCATATGTTTGACCAGAATTAATTTTTAGTTAGAAATACTTAAAATCACTTGTGCTAATAAGTTGGTTGAGAGTGTGACACAACTTTGTACTTTTATCTTCCAATCCTTTAAAATCAAGTAAAGTGAAAGAAAAAAACACTTATTTCTTCTACAAATTCTTCTAGGAAATTGATTCTTGACATAGGTGCTTCACACCATATGGGTTTCAACCAAGAATAATTTTCTTCCTTAAAACCTTGTCATATGCCTCATATTATAATCAATGATAATTCTCCATTGGATGTCATTAGGAAGAGTTCAATTAATATTTTAAATGTTACCTTTTAGGATGTCATTTTGTGCCTAATTTGTTAGCAAACCTTCTTTTACTCTATTAGATCAAACATCTTGGAAATGGTTAGAAAGTTGAATCACTCCAATTTTCATTATGGGTATGTGCAGGATCATCATGGAAAAAATAGGCCCTTAAGTGGCAAAAAATTCAGAAAAATTAGAGTTAGGCAACTTGACGTAAAAATTTCAATAAGTTATCTATATTATTTCAAAAATATGTAAGAATAGAATTTGTAGCAAATTGAATGTAGTTTCTAAACTACTAGGTTTTTAAAAAATATATATATATCTATTTGTTGAAAATTTGAAATTTCAATGCAGTAGTACTTAAATTTCAGGGAAAAAATAAGAAGTAGGTGTCTGTCTGACCACCCTAACCACAATAAAATGATAATATTTTTTTATAAGATTTTAGATATAAGTAGAGGACTCATGTCCTGATGTGATGCATATTTTTGTAATTTTTTCCAAAATAATTAAATATGAATTTTTATTACAACTTTTAAAAATATAAAACTTGTATGCCGACCACCTTAACTTGGTCAAAACTTCATGAAATTCAAATTTATTTTTTAATCCTATATTATGGAAGCATAGAATGTGATGCATGTTTGGATTCAAAAATGTGATATCGTTTGAGCTATAGATGTTTTTCAATGACCTATCAATCAAGACTTTTATTTAATTCAAATAGAAAATGAATAATAATTACTTATTAAATTAAAATTAAAGCATAATTTATATTGGTGGAAAGCTGAAAATCTCCTTTAAAAACACTTTTTGTTTCATCAATTTTGGGTAAAAAAGGTCATCAGCCACATACCCATCATATTGCCACTTTTTGGCCCATCATGATCCTGCGCATACCCTTATCATAAGGAATCTTGAAGATAATTCTCTCTTTATAGTTGGTAAATCCAACCATCATTCTCAACTCTATGCTTTCTCTAATTTTGTACCTTATAAACCTTCTACTAATTTTCTCACTCATTTAGATCCATGATAAAACTATAGGATGAGCAATTTGGCCACCTCAACTACTATTATCTTCAACATGGGTCATACCACAATAATGTGTCCGCTTTTTTGGCCAATGTGGTGTAGGAGTTAATGGTTAACTCTTCAACACCCCAGGATCAAATGTAAGACAAAAAATAATTTCCACAAAAAGAGAAATTGTAGGAATATCATGCTATGATATGGATACAATATAGCCATATTGAATATATAATGTACATATGATGAATTTCTTATAAAGGAAAGTTGTGCTCAATAGGTTTATACAAGATCTTGACATGTGTAATAATCATGTACTATGAGACAACTACCTCAACAAATATTAAATTATCTATGACACAAGCATTAAATTCCAAAAGATAAGATAAGATCTAGTGACAACTAACACTATCTACAAAGATTCCCTCATAGGACCTAAGTGGACTTAACATGTAAATAGGACCTACTAATGACTAGATAGGTAAATTACTTATTTACACCAACACCCCCCCTTAAGTACAACTTAGGGAGTATTATTATGTAAAGATACAAATATGGGTCTCAACTACCAAGCCATGTTAGATACCCATGAACAAATACAAATGCAATTTCTCACAAACAAAGAAAAGGAGATCATTTTTGAATGCACAAGACAAATAAGAGGGGGGTGAATTAGTTGTACATTAAAACATCAACACCATCATTAAAATTTATATATGCATTAGTCCTTAAACCATTAAACCCTTATTATGCATTAGCAAAATATAAACATGATAAACAATAATGCAAACACATCAAACACATGAGAACACTAGATTTATGTGGAAAAACCAAGAAGGGAAAAAGAATGATGAGGATTGGCTCACAATATAAATTAATTGCAACACGAAATATAATAGGCTCACTGCTAGAGGGCTTGCTACCCAAGAGAAAAGAAGGGCTCACTGTCAATGGCTCACTGCTAGATCGGAAAGAAGAAGAAAGAAAATTGTTACAATGAGAAATCCATCTTAAAGTAATAGAAAGATCCACCACAACATCACCAATACATTCACAAGGTCTCTCTGAAGAATGTAGACACCTTTTGCTCACTGCTTCCAATAGTCTAGCACATTAAATATCACACTACATTTTGCACTTTCGCACTTCACAACTTTGCACTTCACATCACACACTTCACTACTTGATTCTTCAACTCAACATTTATTTATACCATCCTCAACCTTGAAAATAACTGACAAGGGGGGCTATGCACCTCAACTATGCAAATTCAAATTGAGTCAAAACCAAAAAATTCTTGTGGTGGAAAGGAATGAAGGTAGACCACAACACACCTTAACTCAAACCTAAATACACTCATACATGCTACACCATGCTTCCACCAACACCGAAGCATATCCACAATAAGTATAAACACCCAAGGTCAGACGAACCTGAGTTAACACCATTAGAAATTTAAGTACACTCTTCCTTTTATCCAAATACAACTTTCAAACTACACACAAGACTCAAACTTAATTTGGAGTATTCCATAAACATCCTAAAATCCAACAAATTCCTTCACAATTTTCACCTAAAGACCACATTCATATTGTACACCCAATTAACATTCCACATGCTATAACACATGAATCCAACCTTGTAGAGTACCAAACTTTTAAAAAAAATAGATTGAAGATAGATATAATCAATATAAGCACATCCTCAATTCTGCAAGACCAAAAACCCAACAATAGAGAAATACAAAGCAAAACCATTTCTCCTAGACAACGCTACTTTCACAGTTCACACACTAGTGAACACAACTTTCTCTAAACAAACATCCAACACCTGAAACTCTATTTATAATACCTATGAACACTTTGATCAACATATAATTCCATAGACATATCTTTAACCATGAAGAAATGCAGAGCAAAACACTAAACACCACTCTATTATATTGTTTTCTCTTTTTGTTCAAATTTTCTCAAAAGCACTTGGAAACCAAGCACCACAAACTCAAACTCATCACCTATAACACATCTACAACATCTCAACCACACAAGAGGTTGAACATCACTAGCACATGCTTATTCAAGCAACACTAGAGGTTGACATTAGTGATACTACTAATGACAACATAATGCAACCAATCAAAGCATTGTTACAAACTCCCAACAATCTCCTCATATACCTATTGACATTAATGCAATAACAAAGATCTGTTGACATCAATGAAAACAAAAACTTCTAACAATTCCCCCCCCCTTTTATTTATGGAAACACATGGAAAAACTGTCAACAATAAAAACAACAATAGCTCTGAACACCAACTCATATACTGCACCATAGTACACACTGCTCCCCCTTACACAAGCATCAAATATTTTCTCTCCTCACTTCATAATGTTTTTCAATTAACTCTCTCTGACTCTCCCCCTTTGAAATCAATGTCAAAGGGTGACACACTTACCTCTTTGGCATCAAACATACATAATTTCTCTTCCTCAAAGGAAACAACTGCTCTACAACCTCTGTATTCACTTCCTTTGACAAGGATTCAAAGGAAAACACCAATAAACAACAAAATGACAACACTTACTCCTCCTGACTACAACATCTAGCAATTCCACTACCTACTCTCCCTGAGAAGTAGCCACCAACATCAGTCCAAAAAAAGAATGAATCTTGAGATCCACTAGATTGATGCATATCCTTATGCATCTAGTTGAAAGCTGGAGGGGAAATAACCCCCAACTTCTCTAGGAGATACTCAAAAGTATCTTTAGGAAGAGCCTTTGTGATGATATATGTAACTTGATCCTTAGTAGTCATATACTCCAACTTTACCTCATTCTTTGCAACTTTCTCTCTCAAAAAGTGAAATTGAATTGAAATATGTTTTGTTCTTGAATGCATTACCGGATTATTTGAAATATTGATAGCACTTTTATTGTCACATAATATAGAGACAGGCTCATCATATACCACTCTGATATCCTTTAAATTTTGCTTCATCCATAACACCTATGTGTAGCATGATGTTGTTGTAATGTATTATGCTTCTACAATAGATAATGACATTGAATCTTACTTCTTGCTTAGCCAAGACAACAACCTATTTCCAAGAAAGAATGCACCATCACTTGTACTTTTTTTGTCATCCACACAACCTACCCAATTTGTATCTGTATAAGCACTCAGAGAAAAATCAATATCCTTTGGATACCACAAACCATGTTTTGGAGTGCCCTTCAAGTATCTAAAAATTCTCTTTACTGAACTGCACATATGACTCTTTTGGATCTTCTTGAAATCTAGCCACAAGACAAAACTGCATGCATGATATCTGGTCTAGTAGCAGCTAGATATAACAATCCTCCAATCATTTATTTGTACTTTCTCATATTAGCCTTACGAGATTCATCATTCTTCCTCAATTTGCAACTAGTAACCATAGGAGTACATACTGGTTTAGATTCTTCCATCCCAAACTTCTTCTTATGATTAATTTGATGTCCAGGGAAGAAAATCATCTTGCCAAACATAGACATCTAAAACTCTTTCTACATCTCTTCCATAAATCTCTTGCACATACTCTCATTACTTTCAAAGATTATGTGATCAACATACACAAACACAATAAAGATTTGATCCTTTTCCACTTTGAAATAAATATTACTATCTACAGTGCCTTTATTAAATCCTTGTTGCAACAAGTACCTATCCAATCTTGCATACCAAGCTCTAGGAGCTTGCTTGAGTCCATATAATGTCTTCTTCAAGTAGACGATATTAGGATTATCTAATAACTAAAATCCTTTTGATTGTTCAATGTAAAATTATTCTTCCAACTCACCATTCAAGAATGCAAACTTCACATCCATATAATAGACTTTGAAATTCTTGTGTGTTGCAAAAGCCAAAAACATCATATTAGCTTCCATTCTTGCCATTGGAGAAAATGTCTCCTCAAAATCTATTCCTTCTACTTGTGAGTATCATTTACACACAATTCTTGCTTTTTTTATTACCACTTCTCCACTCTCATTCAATTTGTTTTGGAATACCCACTTAGTTCCAATCACATTCTTGTTTGCAGGTCTTTGGACAAGCTCCCAAGTCTGATTCTTCTCAATCTGCATCAATTATTTTTCCATAGCCTTGATCGAATATTCATCTTTGCATGCCTAAATTACTATTTTAGGTTCAACTTTAGAAAGTAAACACATTTTTACTTGTTCTTCTATCATAGCAACCTTTCTTCTTATCATCATGATGTCAAGCAAGGTGGTGATGACCAATCCAACACAAAATGATCAGATCCAAACTGGAAATCAACCCTTTCAACCCTATCCACTCAACCTTTCTCAAACTCACACCTAGTTGATTGTAGCCTTCCAAATCTACTTTTTGGACTTATCTTTTATACAAGGTCATACAGAGACAAACTAAACCCCTTCTAATATCCTCTTTAGGGCCTAACACAACATACCAAAAGATTCTAAGAGGTTGTTTTGGAACAATGTGGAGGACCAATGACTGCCCCATGTTTTTAGACCACCAAATAACCCACTTTAACATAGGAAGTACCCTCAAAACACCAATTTAACCCCTAAACTCAATAAAAAGTCCTTATTGGGTTAGAAAATATCAAATTCCACCATCATTCTTCAGAGCCATGACCTCTAAGCCATAAAACCCTCAATTTGCATACAAATGACAAGGGTTTATTGAAATTTCTACCTCCCGGGATTATCCAACCCAACCAATGCCACCAACCATTCACAAATGGTCTGCACAACTCAAATATCCCTTACATAGACAATTCCATCCTTATTTTGACAAAACCTTGTTTCAACACCCCATTTTCACTTGAAAAACACACAGATCTGCCCTAGGGCATCACCCCAAATCCTAGCAACTTACTTCCTTTGCCTCTAGACCATGAGAACACCTAATCCCTAATGTATTGGACCCATTCCATGAGTTACAGTAGCCACAAAGAGTGGAATGGGTCAAGTTCACATTTTAAGAGACTATCAAACCCTCAATACATGGTTAACATGGCTACCATAGAAAAATGAAGAAATATCCTTCCAAATTCAATCTCAAGACCTCAAATAAATTGAGAATTGAAGTTAATTCATGCCTTTAATGATTTCAAGTGGTTTTAGATCAATATTTCTACTGTGTAGGTCGTATAAGTATGAGAAAAGCAAGAAAACGCATAAAAATCTAATAAAACACTAGATTTTTCCTTCAAATCTAATAAAACACTAGATTTTTCCTTCAAATATTCAAGAGAGATTTTATAACGATTTTTCCCACTTTTATAAATATTTTCTCAACTAAAAACAAACTTCCCAACCCGCCAAAACTATCTTTTGGATGATATCACCGTTGAACTTCCTCACATTGTGCAATTTTGCACTTTTACAACTTTTGTATTAACAACATTTGCATAGTTTTCCAAATTTAACATGATGACCCTCTCAAAGACCTAAATTACATTCACCATGGTTTATAATGAACTCATTTATGCCAAAATAAGGCTCACACAACTAAATCTAGTAAAAGACCTTATTGACCAAAATTTTGCATTGGTGCCCCTGCACCATACAAACCTCTTGAAAAATGACTCATGTCACATGAGTACTACCTTGTGCCATGCTCCATCTCAGTTCTTCCTTTCTCTCCACATACTCTCTAGCCTAGAAGTTTCCTCCATTGGTTTAGACACTAAAATCTTGTATCAATCCCTATACCCTTGATCTTGTTTTCACATGAATATGACTCCATCTTTGCAATCAGACCTGATGGTTGTCTTCTACCTATCCCTTGTTCAAAACCTAATAATGTTCCTTCCTTCATGCCTACAAAAAAACACTTATCAAATGTTCCTTGAACTGACTTCCCATTTATCTCAGCTTTATGCTTGTATCTTCCCTTAGTTCCCTCTCCACTTTGTCCTCTTATCACTATCAACAAACCCTCTGTCTTATCAGCCCCATGTACCATTGTATTGTCATATCTATAACTTACTATACCTGTAGATCATGCTTACCTTGTAATATTACTCCCAACCAATGGACACACTATTGTTCCTACCATGACAGTATGCCAATTCACTGCCAACTCACCCTTCAGTTGTGAATCAATCTTCACATCTATTGCCACAACATTCTTGTCTTCTTTCTCAACCTTTTCAAGTTCCTTCTTCGCAAACATGATCATCTTAGACTCTATACCCCTACCTTTGTCCTCTTCCACCAGTGTAGTCAATGTAAATGTATGCCCATCCTTCTCTATGGTGTATGTATTTTCTCTCCCATCATATAGTGCATGCCCGTCAAACTGTCAGGGTCTACCAAGAAGTAAATGGTAGAAATCCATGGGTAAGATGTCACAAAGTACTTGTCCTTATAACCACCAATTTCAAACTTCGCAGTTCACCTTGTTCATTAACCAAAAGTGATTGCTCGTCATTCAACCAAGACACTTTATATGGCATTTCATGAGGAATCTTTTGCAAATTCAGTTTACTAACCATTTCTCTTGATGCCATATTATTAGTAGAGCCCAAATCTATGACAACTTTGCATACCTTGTTCTTGAACTTACATGTGGTTTTGACGAGAGTCTTTCTTTGCAATGGATCCCTCTCCTTTGATTCCTGAAGTATGGTCTTCCTCATCATCAATGATTCACCTATTTTAGGAACAACATGACTAGAAGAATTAGCACTTTCACATTCATCTTCTTGCACTATTTGATCCCTCCTTTCAATTCTCATTTCACCTCCACTTGATGAAGCACCAAAATTTTTAGGGCACTTGTATGATGGATGCCCAAATTCATTGCAATTGTAGCATCTTCCTGAAAACTTGTTTGAATTTATACCTCCACCAAATCTGCCCCTAAAGCCCCTAAAAACTCCTCCTGCATCAACACCTTGCTCCTTACCTTTACTTTCCTCTTCTTGTTCCTCACAATACTGCCTTGATGTAGGGAATGATCCTCTCCCTCTTGTATTATTTCCTTTGCCTCTAATAGACTTATCTTGCCTTCTTTTCATCTTTTCTTCCACCCTAATAGCCAATTGGAAACACTCTTCAACAATCTTTGGGTTAGCAATAACCAATTCATCTTGTATGTTGAATCTAAGGCCACCTAGATACCTAGCCACTTTTTCAACTTCATCTTCATTTCTTCCTGACCTTATACTTAGTTTATAGAATTCATCAGTATAGGTCTAAACATCTAAATCCTTTTTCTTCAAACCTTGCAATCTCTTATACAATTGAACTTCATAGTCTTTAGGAAGAAATTTAGCTTTAAGGTTAGCTAGCATCTTGTCCCAAGAAACTATCCTAAACTTACCTTGCTTTCTCCTTTTAGCTTGCTTGTAGTCCCACCATAGAGGTGTATGACCTTTGAGTTTTGTCTTTGCTACCTTCACCTTCTGCTCATCAGAAATATCTTCACTTTCAAAGTGGTTGTCCATGGCTGCAATCCAATCAAGTAACTCTTCCTCATTCAAATTTCCACCATACATAGGAAAATCAACCTTTACCTTAAGTGAATCTCCTTTGACTGTCCTAAGCAACTTTGTCATCCTCTGATCTTTAGGGTCTAGTTCTTCATCTACATCTTCATACTCTTCATCTTCTTCCTCGAAGTCACTTTCATCATTCTCATCTCTTCTCTTCCTTGTTTCCAAGGCAACAAGCCTTGCCAACACAAAATTATGAGACTCCAAAAGCTTGGCATGTTTCTCTTTTAACTCTTGAAACTAGCAACACCAAAATTCTTAGGAGGCATATTTACAAGTTTTGTCTCTTCAACTTCCAATTACCTTTCTTCAAATCTGCAACTTTCTCACCACAAGAGAACTAATCCATGTGCTTTGATACCGCCTAATTTCAAGCAAGGTGGTGATGACCAATCCAACACAAAGTGATCAAATCCAAAATGGAAATCAGCTCTTTCAACCCTATCCACTCAAACTCACACCTAGTTTCTTGTAGCCTTCCAAATCTACTTTTTGGGCTTATCTTTTAGAGAAGTTCATACAAAGACAAACTAAACCCCTTCTAAGATCCTCTTTATGGCCTAACACAACATACCAAAATATTCTAAGAGGTTGTGTTGGAACAATGTGGAGGACCAATGACTACCCCTTGTTTTTAGGCCACCAAATAACCCACTTTAACATAGGAAGTACCCTCAAAACACCAAGGTAACCCCTAAACTCAATAAAAAGTCCTTAATTGGGTTGCAAAACATCAAATTCCACCATCATTCTTCAAATCCATGACCTCTAAGATACCAAACCACAAAACCCTCAATTTGCATACAAATGACAAGGGTTTATTGAAATTTCTACCTCTCGGGCTTCTCCAACCCAACCAATGCAACCAACCATTCACAAATGGTCTGCACAACTCAAATATCTCTTACATAGATAGTTCCATCCATATTTTGACAAAACCTTGTTTCAACACCCCATTTTCACTTGAAAAACACATAGATCTACCCTAGGGCATCACCCAAAATCCTAGCAACTTACTTCCTTTTCCTCTAGACCATGAGAAAACCTAATACCTAATGTATTGGAACCATTCCATGAGTTACAGTAGCCACAGAGAGTGGAATGGTTCAAGTTCATATTTTAAGAGACTACCAAACCCTCAATACAGGGTTAACAGGGCTGCCACAGAAAAATGAAGAAATCTCCTTCCAAATTCATTCTCAAGACCTCAAACCAATTGAGAATTGAATTTAATTCATGAATTTAATGATTTCAAATGGTTTTAGATCAATATTGCTACTATACTGGTTGTACAAGTCCGAGAAAAGCAAGAAAACATAGAAAAATATGATAAAATAGAGATAAAACACCAGATTTCTCCTTCAAATCTTCAAGAGAGATTTTACAATGAGTTTTCCCACTTTTATAAACCTTTTTTCAACTAAAAAAAAACTACCCAACTTGCCAAAATTGTCTTTTGGATGATATGGCCGTTGAACTTCCTCACATTGTGCAATTTTGCACTTTTACAACTTTTGTATTAACAACATTTGCATAGTTTGACAAATTTAACATGATGACCCTCTCAAAGACCTAAATTACATTCACCATGGTCTATAATGACCTTATTTATGCCAAAATAAGGCTCACACACCTAAATCTAGCAAAAGACCTTATTGACCAAAATTTTGCATTGGTGCCCCTACACCATATATCACACCTCTGCTTTTATCACCAATGATCTGATCTTTTGAGTGATTCTTCTGTACATACTTAGGGTTTTAGGGATCTTTTTCGAAGGTCCTTTCTCTTCAACTTGCACTTATTTTTCCTTACCTTCTTCTTTCTCTTCTTCTTTGCAAGAGGACTCATCTAATTCATACACATATATCATCACTAAACTTTTGTGTAGGTCTTCATCCACTTTGACACTTGCACTTTCAACAATCTTTTTCAACCTCTTGTTGTAGCACTAATAAGCCTTTCTTTTTGTAGAATATCTAAGGAATATTCCTTCATCAAATCTTGCATCAAACTTTCCTAAGCTTTCTTCATCTCTTTTGATATAGCAATTGCTTCCAAACACTCTAAAATATTTCACTGTAGGGTTTCTTCCATATAATGACTCATAGGGAATCTTTGAATTGTTTGTCCCTGATTGTGCTTTGTTAAGTATGTATACTGCAGTATGAATTGCTTCTCTCCAATAGACATCTGGTAAATTTTCCTCTTTCATAATTGTCCTTGTTGCTTCTTGAACTATTCTATTATTTCTTTCCATAACTCCATTTTGCTGAGGAGTTCTAGGGACTGACAAATGCCTTTTTATTCCATGAACTTCACAAAATGTTTTAAACTAATTGGAGGTGAACTCTCCACCTCTGTTATATCTCAAACATTTGATCTTCATATCCATTTCATTCTCAACTATAGCTTTGAATTCCTTGAACTTATCTAAAGTTTTTGATTTTTCTTTAAGAAATGTAACCCATGTCATTCTAGAATAATCAATTAATAGCATGAAATACCTATCACCTTGAAAATTTATAATTCTTGTAGGTCCACAAAGATGTGTATGCACCAACTCCAAACGATCGGTAGTGTTGTGCATGTTTTGCACACACGCCCTGCCTTAGGCAGGGAACCCCTTTCTTTTGCTCCTGACCCTAAGCCCAAGCTAGTCACATGCCTTAAAATGAAAAAGCACTCCTTAACTAAATTCACTTATCAAAATTTCACAAAGTCTTTGGCTCTTGTGGAAATGCCCCTACGGGTTTCCCTTAGTCTGTTTCCCAGCATCCTCCAAGCCATGTGGGCCTACAATTGCAGGTCTCCCTTTACTCAATGCCATTATCCCTCTGTTGTTTGTCTATAGCCAAGCCTCAACATCCACCTGCATGGCAGGTCCCACATCAAACTTTGCCACTATGTCCATCTGGCACTGTGGACCTACAATATGGGTCACCTCATGTGGGTTGTTGTCCCTTCGTCACCATTGTTTGTGGCACAACTCACTTAGACTCTCGCATTGCGGCATCCACACCTCTCACTTTTACGGTGGGTATTCTGTCCACAAAGGACATTTTCACCACCACCATTATACCATGGAAATCCTATCATAGCTCTCTACTCCATCTTCCCCACAAGTCATAAATAGGTTTATTTTTGGGAGCGGGGTGGTCTGAGTTAAGGTAGTCATGTTATACTCTTTATAGATTTTAAGCTACCACATAGGCTATGAGGGATTCGTTGAGCAAAATTTGTGCGCTATATTTTTGCGTGTTCATAGTTCCCCATAAGAATTACTTTATTTGATGCTCGATATAGGGCAGTCAGTTAACTTAGGAAGGTGGGATAAGCTCCCTGGTGAAGCAAAATCAAAATGAGCAGAAGAAAATTCACTGGTTGCACTAAGATGATGGATTAACCTTGAAAATCATATGTTAGATGGAAAACTTTGTGCAACATTTCTTGTTCAAATTATGCATGCATCTATCTTTGTCGGCACATCGATTAGCCTACGAGTTGGAGGCCACCATGGAATATGTATCATTACCTCGATCTCGTATAAAGAAACAAGAAGGTCACAAGATGTTTTTGTTGTGGGTTGTTCGTGTGCAGAGGACCCGCTTCATATTGTCGTTTCCCCACCCCGGCCTTTCGCTTCACATTCTCTCGAAGAACAGACCCCTTTGCGAGTCCTGCTTGCATCACTATTGTGTTTACCCCATCGTTATCTTACGGTATTCCTAAGTGGCATGCCTGCTTCTTTTCCCCGCACGGATGAACCACCATGGGCTTTCACAAGGACGTTATTTAGTCCACCATGTTACTTTAGGAGGGTGAATCCTTCATAACTATGTGGCTTTCGTTTCCCGCATACCTAGGTTGGATGATCTCTTATCAAGGTCGAGATTGTAACACCCCCTCGCAGTGATGATTTGTTGCACTATCTCCTATCTTTTAAGATTGCTCAGTCCTTTTGGGCATTGATCAAGCACATGGGTTGAATGACATACATGACACTGCACAAAAATGATCATTATTCATCATGAATTAAAAGCCATATTTACGCCTTGATGGGTTTACAATGTTCGCCCCCTGTGGGTTCTTATTGAATGTGGGCCATCCAATTGTGGGAGTTGTTGCTCTCGGTTCCATTCTTATGGCAGTCCCCTCACTTCCTCTCGTGCTTCCTTAACCGCATAGCGCTGCAGCAGACACAAACAATGTAGGTGATGCACATCTCACTACCACGATTCTAACAACATTTTTCGATGGAAGACACGCATTGTTCTTCCGCAAGTGGCATGATCCTGCAAAATACTTGTATTCTAATAAGGATGAATCAGGAGGTGTTTTGTGTATTTGGGAGGTCGTGATGGTTCATTTTGGGAATGTTGTATCCCCACGTCCATCTTCTATCATTAACAAGCACTCCTGTGATGTTTTCCTATTGAATATCATTTTCTCTTTGCACTACCGATAGGGGAAGCTAGAAGAATGGGTGGAGATTATCCTGTTTATGGCATCCTTGTAGACAATGAATGAGTTGGGAACGATCTTAATCGACATGTTGTATGTATCTATTATTTTCTCTGATAAAATGTAGTAAGGGCTCGGGATCTTCAAGTTCACAATTATACAATTTCTCTCACCTCTGGAATTTGGTAAAGGCAATGATGGATATGGATGTAGCACTAATATAAGTAGGATGGTTGATATTAAATAATGTTGCAGTAGGAGTATCACAAGGATGGATGGTGAGCCTCCAACAAGTAGGGTTGTGGACTTCCCTTTTGTAGGTTCTGCTTCCTTGTCATCTATTTTGAGCTTCACCATCATCATGCAGACTTTTGTTGTGTAGGGGACACTCACCCTCTCTACCATTAACGACGGCCTTCCTAGGTAATGCTCCCACATCATTCTTCTTCACAACGCACTCTAAGCTCATTCCCACATTCTAGTGTTTCCTTCATTTGCGAAGGGCCTGCCCCACACTTCCCACATGGGTTTAGTGTGTCTACGATGTTTTCAAGAGGTCATATAGTAGTGTGGCGTGGGATTACAGAAGTCAGTTACATGTATCTCATTTCACATTGTCGATACACATGTTTAGGGGTCGACGGTGACTCGCCAAAAAGGAACACATAAACTATGCATTCTCTGAGTAATAAGAACCTGTTGGTTTCATATCAAATTAGCTATAGAGCCAGATAGATCGTTTAAAAGTGAAATGTAATAGGTGCATTACTCGTGGAAACAAACACATTGATGGAGAAGCGGCCATTGATTTAGGCATCTTTGAGCTAGCACAAGCGGTTGACATTTTGGATGGGTGGTCTATCTGAAAGCTTTAAATAAATGGTATTTTATGGTGGCACTAAATGTAGCTTATGTGGGGATGATTCAGGAGGGGTTTTGCATATTTGAGAGCTCTATCAAATTCTATATCTGCACAACGATCAATTGAATATCATTTCCTTGGGATGGAATTATGGATGTAAATCATGCTCATTCCTTCGTGTCAACCTCCCGTAGGTGGAGAAATTGATGCCTAAACTAAATGAAAGAGATCAATCCTTCCATGATGAGCACGGGGCTCTTGATCGGTGGTGCCATTAATTTATTCTCTTAACAGGATATGGGGTGTGTATTTCCATGACAAATTGGAGGCCTTGTGAATGCTGGTGGTATCGACATCTTGATGGGGAGTAGAGGTTTCATCTAAAAAGTCCATCCTCCCATGCCAGTGATGACACTCCATATTCCCTCATTCCATCCAATGCACTTGGTGCTTGCGAATGCCACCGTGCGGGTGGCTATCCTCTTAATGGCTTTTTCTCTACGACATTTCAATAGTGGCACCCCACACTCTTATCCCCGCGGACGACATCAGTCTACCTAGCGTTTGCACTCTCAATCTACGACAGTGATGGAAGGTCCTAGAGTATGCAATAATTGGGCAAGTAGATAGAAATAAATGGCGTTCCTACTCATAATAGTTAATTTTGAGATAAATCTACGAAGTAAGAAGGGAAACAACGAATCAAAGATAGGATCTAGTGGCAAGAAGTCTGTGGAAACAATAATGGAGCTTTCTAAAATCCAACATGTATGCTTAAGGGATGCGCAATGGAAATAATAGGGATGATGGTGCCTGGGAATGAATGAAAGGCTAGGCTATGATTTGGGATGGATGGCATGATTAGAGATGAAATATCAAAGATCACAGAAGGGAGGACACCATCGCTAAACCAAGGATGTGATTTTCCATAACAAGAATGCCTACCCCGGTCCCTCCTGTTACTTCTACATGGCTCTCATGTTCGAACGATACCTCTTACAAGCACGCCTAAACTTCAAAAAATTCTCTAATGACCATGTGAACAATGATGAAACAAAGAAATCAATTAGTGGTAGCAAGGTCAACGACTTTCAAAAGACCGTCGAACAAATTATGACGCCTACAAATTTAAATCTATGGATATCCAATACTACTCGAGCGACATAACCTCATCACATTCAGGTTCTACCACGAAACCCATGCATTGCCTGGAACTCTTTAAACTTTCAGCGGGTAACGCATTTGGAAGTATTATGAGTAGTTGCAATCTATGGGCTTAAAGACCTTTTAGAATGTTAAGGTAAATGTGTGGGGAATAATGTTATGGAAGCCATCCACATGACTACCATTTTCTCTAACGGCTTCCTCAACAGAAATAGTGCCCTTCATTCCTGCAGCCTCTGTCATGAATAGTGAATTGATTGTAATTTAGATTCTCATAGATTTTGTGATAATAGCATGGAGTAGGGTAAATATTGAGAGTTTATTCATGCAAGGTGTGACAATACGTTGAGATCAGATTTTTAAAGTGGGGTCATGACCCTTAATAGATGTGGGAATATTCGACGCATTGATAAAGAGATTTTTCTCACGAGCAGTGAGCGGCCATCCTATGACCGATTCATAATAGCAGTCTACATGGGAAGTTCCTCACCAACTCAGAGTAAACGATATCCTTCGACGAGTAGAAACAAGTCACACAATGCGGAGGCCATCATCCTCCGTGTTGCTATTCCACGACATTCTAGACACAGCTTCCCATGATGGATTCTGTGCAGGTATCCCCTTTGGTAGCTTAGTAGTTGAATGCCTTGTGAGCATCTTCTCAAGTCTATTGAAGTAGCATCAAATACTTTCAAATTTTATGGACCCTACCTAATGAGAAAATTCAAGGCATTTACCAAGTTCTACAGAGAGAGATGCATTGGGATGCACAAATGAAACTTTCAACGCCCTGAAGTGTTTGACCATGGGATTTATTAAAATGGGACTCCCTTTATAGTTCTGAATAAATTTCCTAAATAATGGGTGAAGATTAAATACCCATAGCCTACCAATAGAGGTAGTAATTTGATCACAAGTAATTAGTTCACTAAAGGGATTTGAGGTTTGAATAGCCCCCATGTGTCACATTTCACCATTCAACTTGTATAGGTCCCTCTATCTCATTCCATTGACAAGTTGTTTATAGTGGTGGATGTGTAAGATTTTATGGTTTTAGGAGTGAATATTACATTGTGATATTTTAGGAAATAAAAATAAAATGGGGTATCCTATTACACTATTTTAAAAATATTTCCAATATCCTCAAGCACTATCATATAAACTAAAGTATTTTCATTTGATTACTTATCATGGGAATTTTCTGCAAGAACAGTGCAAAGAGGATCTCATTCAACCATAAAGGATAAGAAGTGTTCTAGGGTGCATACGTATGGATCTATGCTAGAGGGCAACAATGTAAGGAAGTGGATCCAGAGGGAAAGTACTTCAAATCGAATATGTTCATAACTTGCAAAGGGAGGACTAACCAACAGATGACTGCATGCCAAAGGAAGTCAGTATCGAAAAATTAGAAGGCTATCTACCAAAGTCATAAACAAGAGGGAGTTATTTTATCCTTCCACTAAATGATTATGATCTCTAAGGGGTTGTTCACCGAATCAGGAGCAACACACCTAATTTTCAGTAACACCAATCTAGAAGGACACCCGCTTAATTAGCTAAAAGGATGCTACAAATACATCAGACAGAGGGCAACCTTTAAGCAATTTCGGATACAACAAGGAAGACAACCACTAAAAGACAAAACTACTACAGTGCTAGGGTCACTAGATGACAAAATAGGAAAAATACAAAGAAGAAATTTATATTGTCATATATTTGGGGGTAGGTGAAACCCTAGTGTAAAACAAATCTAGGCCACACAATGTAAATTAATCCTAGCCATTCATTCTTCTTTTGGAAAACTATAAATAGGGGCTTGCTCTTCATTTGTAGGTGGTGGTGAATTGTTGTAAGAGGCATATTGCAGCAATAGAAGGAAGCATTGCATTGTTTTATGGGTGTTTTCTTTCAACTTGATCATTATGCATGCATGATTCAACCTCCATGTTAGATTTATCTTTTTAGTTTCTTGAATGGATTTAATGGTGAATGTTGTTACAGTATTTGATGAAGTCCCAAGCTCATGCTTTTTGTCATTTGTTGATGATGAATAACTTTGCAAAGCTAGTCTGAGCTAACTCGTTTGTTGCACTTTAGTTCAAGTGTATGTTCATGAGGTGAATGCACAATCTGAAAATCTATAGACCTTAGAAGATTGCACTGATTTTGTGTAGTTGTAGGCTCTCTTGGTCAAGCAAAACTCAACTTCATGGGAGTTTGTCTATTGTAGCATCCTCCATTGTTACTATTCATTCATAGCTTAGATTTAGAATACCTTCTCTCAACCCTTTCCTCTTTTGTTATTTCTTTTAGTCCTTTGTTAGAGTAGGATTCAAAGAATCACAACAATGCTAAATCTGATGAACATGGTGAGTTCCAGCTTGTTCTGAGTGTGCAACCACTGTTCATTCACTTCCAGCACTCTGAAACTCCATTTGCAAATCCAACTTCCCATGTTTTGTAAACCACAAAGGCCACCCTGTGATTACCAGGAAATCATATCAACCAATTGAACTATTCCAAGCATATTCATGACTTGACACCTGAGAGACCTTGGGGTGATTGTCTACAACTCAGTTGCATATTTTCACCTTTCAAGAGAGGCAATGCACTTGTGCATTGTCTTTGTTGAGAAGGTGCAAAAAAATCGATCAACAGAACTGGTGCTAGAAGGAGGGCATGGCCGATCACAAGGCTACAAAGCTAGAAGATTGAATGCACTTTCAAGTAAAAATTTGAGATAGGGAAATCTCATCATATGCTAGAAATTTAAAATCAAAAAATTGGAAGGCAAGGAAACATCTTAGCTGAGATGGAGTGGCAACTTCAAATCAACATCACCCAGCTGCAAGAAGATCTAAATAGGAGATTAAGGAAGTTGTTGCAACACTTTTCATTGGTAGAGAAATGTAGAATCCATGGTACTCGCAAGTACAAAAAATTGGAATTTCTAACTTTCTTGGGAAGAATTGAGATGGTTTTGTAAGGAGAAATTCCCTTTTTGAAAATATACCAACCTTTAGCTCCACCAGACCAGAAGAAGAATTGGTTAACATGGAAGCCAAGGCCTTCAAGTGAGTTGATTCAAAAACACTTGAGCAACAAGGATGGACTAAGGCTCAAAGAGGTACTGATGTCAGGATGGTGCAGGGTCCACAATGCACCTCATTTAGAATTCACTTTCCCTTCATGTGTAGACATCATTAGCCAAATCAGGAGTAGTTTGAACAAGATAGAGCAGCCAACTCTAAGTGAAAAGGAGTCATACACTGAGGCAAGAGAGCAGTCAACATTTGGGGGACAACACAATGAAGTTGAACCAAGAAATTCTATAGAAGTAAGTGTTGGATCGGACTATGTAGAGATTGAGAATCAACTAGAGGAAGGAATTGAATTCCTTGGGAGAAGAAGGAGCCTTGATGAAAGTTCAGTCAGAAAGGAATTAGAAATTCTTTTCTCCATGGGCGAAGAGCAATCCTCCACTCAAGAAAAAGAACAGTTGGTAGTTGAAAGGAAATATATAGAAAATGAATAAGAAAAATCTGCAATAGTATATGTTGGGAGAACCAACACAGATGTTGAAATTCAAAAGGATGAGGCTGAAAGCCTTAGTGTAGTAGAAAATATTGATGAAAGCTTAAGTGAAATGGGATTCGAAGGCCCATTCTCAATGGATGAAGGAAATCAGACCTTTAAAAAGGAGGATCTAGGGGAGTGGGAATGACCACATGCCACGACTGTCAACCATCAAACTTCCTTCCTAAGTGTTGATGATTATCCAGTGGTGGAAAGATAAAATGAACTTGTATCAAGACTCACACAGGATTGGTTGGAGATGAGACACCAAGTAGATTTGGAGGTGTTTTTGCTACCAGGTTGGTGTAGGCTCCATGACACTACATGTTAGGAGTTCATGTGCGAGCTATGTCAAGAGGCCATCATGCGAGTTAAAGAATAAGTGAAGCAACCAAGCACATGTCCTCATGCAATTGCTTCCAAAATTGAGCAAGAATTCCAAGAACCAAAACCAGGTGATGACTTAGCTAAAAGTAGCCCTCAAGAAAATTTTGAGATAGCAACGAGAGGAGAACAATATAATCTCAAACCTTAAGATGATGAAGTGGATCAAATGGGGGAGTTGTCCATCGATCATCGAGAGCCCTTCCCTCTTGTAGAGCATTTATACACGATGGATGATAGACTTTATGGAGGGCTTTCAGAGGGAAATTTCCCATCATACATCGATCCCCTTGATGGGCCAGTGTCCCTTGCTGCCACTCGGAATTGTGGCATAGAGGTATAGTGACACCAAGGAAGAGTACATTTCAAAAGATGGTGATGATGAAGATATACTACCCAAGCCTCCAGATGGAAAAACATTAGAACTCCCAGATTGGGAGAGGGATTGCACTTCCATCTACAATGATAGTGAACAAGAGGAAAAAAGTAAGCATCTTGATGCACTGCATGAACTGCAAGGAGAAGAAGACCAAGGCAACGAGGTCTTGGAGGCTACCTACAAAGAAGATATACCCTATTAAATACGAGCTATAGTTGGGAGTCTTTCCTCCTTGACCATTTCTGATCCTCTTACACACTTTGAGAGCTAAAGAAAGACCAATTCATCCATGTCATGCTTTTATGACTGGAAATATAAACAAATGGAGATCATCACCAAGGAAACAAGATGGGACAACGTACTACCTCTTGAGGATAGCAATCATATAGACACAAGGGACATAATTGATCAACATGATAGTGTCTATCTTCTCAAAGAGTAGCCGATAGAGGTTGTGGGTCCCATGGGTAGCATGGAAGAGGTGTTTTTTGTCTCATTCTCTCAGCCTCATGTAACTCCAAAATCAGGTACAAGATTCCTTGCATTTGAATTTTTTTTGTCACAATGTGTTTTTCTTGATCAATTTGATTGTGATTTGCAAACTTGTAGTGCAAGAGGGATGCTACACCATCCATTGCATCTGCCTGAGGATGCCAACATAATGACCAACGATGCAATGCTCGCTCTCGACTATCAAACGTTGCCACCTTCACATGGTGACATCCAGGTTCTATCTTTACTTGCTCCTATGAATACTCATAGCTACATTTATTATTTTGATTATGGGAATGAGGGGAGATGAACTTTTTTGTGGATTGATCATGGGTTTCATGAGCCACCTTAGCTGTTGATTCTTCCTGAATTTGTTATTGAATTTGAATGTTGCAACGTTGAACTTCATTTTTTTGAATATAAGGATGAGTTTGCATGGCTTAGAACTATAACGATTGGCCTTTTGCTTGTTCATGCATTGCGAAATCTAATGGGTGTGAATGTTATTTTTCCTTGCTTGAGCATGGTCCTTTGTAAATATCTTTGTACATAGTTGTTTTTGAGTAGTGTAGGGTTCTTTGTACATAGCTTGGTTTGAGTAGCATAGATTCCACATATATATTCCAACTTTCCTGCTTTCGTTAGATTAGTTGGTTTTACATAGCTTAGGTTCACTTTAGAGTAGTTTCCTTGTTGTTTGCTTTCGCCTTCCCACTTTGGTTAGTGTAGGTGTTTTCTTTCTATTTGCTTCCATTTTTCTTCCACCTTGTTGCTTTGCTCAGGGTCCCCTTGTCCTTTGTTGGGTATGTTTGTTAGCACAACAACCTATTTTATGTTGCTTGTGGTTGTTCTATATATTTCCTTGAGAACTTTAATCAAGTTTTCAGAGTGGGTGGTAAGGGTCTTCTGTTAGTGTCGAGTGACTTGGAAGCTTGATTCAAAGTGGTTAATATGTTAGTCTCATCTTTTCTTGATGTATCCTGAAATCTTACATCTTTCACACTTAAAGAATCTTGAGGTTGATGTAGGCCCTTTTTGTGAAGTTGAGTTAAGTGAAGAATCTAAAATTCTGCTTCAGTGCCACTATGATTCTCGGCCCTAAGTGTGAGCTTCACTACTTGCAAGTTGAAATGAAAAGAAGAGAAAAGAAGAAAATAATGAAAATTAAAAAGAAATTCAACTTTCAAGAGGATCTGAATAACTCTATCGGGGCTATGGACACTCATCTGGTAGTAGAGCAATGTTCAGGAGAATCATAGCAACAACCTCATCGGGGCTATGGACACCTGATTGGCAGCGAGGCAATGTTCTGGATGCTTTTGGAGTCAAAATAAACTACGTAGCTTAATTTGATGGAGCTTAAGTTCCTATAGTGGCTTAAGGAGGGAAATGAACGCATTTGCACACACTTGGATTTTTAGTATACAAAAGGTTGGGTTGACTAGTGGTTTGGATTCTTTGGTCGAGTGTTTGGTTTGGTTTTCCTAGTGTGAAGGTTGGAACCAAAGATTCTAGGTTCCTAATTCTAGTTTGTCATCAAAATGCTCTGGGGCATTTCCCCCAGCGAGTCACCCTTTGTTGTGCATGTTTTGCACACACGCCCCACCTTAGGTAGGGACCCCCTTTCTTTCACTCTCGACCCTAAGCCCAAGTTGCTTATATGCCTTAAAATGACCAAGCACTCCTTGACCAAATTCACTTATCAAAATTTCACAAAGTCTTTGGCTCTTGCAGAAATTCCCCTATGGGTTTCCCTTAGTCCATTGCCCTGGCATCCTCCAAGCCCCGTGGACCCACAGTTGCAGGTCTCCCTATGTGCAACACTACTATCCCTTCGTTGTTCGTCTGCGACCAAGGCTTAACATCCATCCGCATGGTAGGTCCCGCATCAAACTTTGTCGCTGCATCCATCCAGCACCATGGACCTGCAAATGTGGGTCACCTCATGCAGGTTGTTGTCCCTTTGTCACCATTGTTTGTGGCACAACTCACTTGGACTCTCGCATTGTGGCATATGCACCTCTCACTTCTATAGCAGGTATGATGTCTGTGAAGGGCGTTTTCATCGCCGCCATTATACTGCGACATGCCTATCACAGATTTCCACTCTATCTTCCTTGCAAGTCGCAAATAGGTTTATTTAAATGGGAGCGAGGCAGTCTAAGTTAAGGCAATCATGTTATACTCTTTATAGATTTTAAGCTGCCACATAGGCTATGAGGGATTCGCTGAATGACATATATGCACTATACTTCCACGCGTTCTTAGTTCCCCATAGGGATAACTTTATTTGATGCTCGATATAGGGTAGTCAGATAACTCAAGAAGGTGGGATATGCTCCCTGGTGAAGAAAAATCACAACAAGCAAAAGAAAATTCACTTGTTGCACTAAGATGATGGATTAACCTTGAAACTCATGTGTTAGATGGTGAACTTTGCACAATGTTTCTTGTTCAAATTACATGTGCATCTATCCACGTCGATGCATCGATTAGCCTACGAGTTGGAGGCACCATGGAATGTATATCCTTACCTCGGTCCCACATGAAGAAACAAGAAGGAGGTCACAAGATGTTTGTGTTGCAAGTTGTTCATGTGCAGAGGCCCCCTTCATATTGTCATTGCAGATCCCGCCATCTCACTACTATGTTTACCCTGTCGTTATCTTACGAAATTCCTAAACGAAATGCTGGCTTCTTTTCCCCGCACAACTAAACCACCACAGGCCTCTACAAGGACGTTATTTAGTCACCATGTTACTTCAGGAGAGCGACTCCTTCATAACTATGTGGCTTTCGTTTCTTGCATACCTAGGTTGGATGATCTCTTATCAATGTCGAGATTGTAACACCCCCTCACAGTGATGATTTTTCGCATTGTCTCTTATCTTTTAAGATTGTTCAATCCTTTTGGGAATTGATCAAGCACTTGGGTTGAATGACATACATGGCACTATGCACAAATGATCATTATTCATCATGACTTAAAAGCCATATTTACGCCTTGATGGGTTTACGATGTTCGCCCCTTGTGGGTTCTTATTGAATGTGGGTCGTCCCACTGTGAGAGCCACCGCTCCTGGTGTTGTTCTTACGACAGTCCCATCACTTCCTCTCGTGCTTCCTTACCCACATAGCGCTGCAGCGGACACAAACAATGCAGGTGCCGCACATCTCATTGTCGTAATTCTAACATCATTTGTTGACGAACGACCCACATCATTATTTTGCAAGCAGCATGAACCACCTCTTAGACCTGCAAAATACTTGTATTCTAATAAGGATGAATCAGAAGGTGTTTTTTGGATTTAGGAGGCCGCAATGGTTCATTTTGGGAATGTTGTATCCCCCCGTCTATCTTCTATCATTCACAAGCACTCCCGTGATCTTTTCCTGTTGAATATCATTTTCTCTTTGCACTACCGACTGGGGCGGCTAGAAGTATGGGTTGATTATCCCATTTTATGGAATCCTTGTAGATGATGAATGAGTTGGGAAGTGATCTTAATTAACATGTTGTATGTATCTGTTATTTTCTCCCATAAAATGCAGTAAGGGCTCGGGATCTTCAAGTTCACAACTATACAGTTGCTCTCACCTTCGGAATTTGGTAAAGGCGATGATGGATATAGTTATAGCTCTAATATAAGGAGGATGGTCGATATTTCATAATGCTACAGAAAGAGTATCATAGGGATGGATGGTGAGCCTCCAGCGAGTTAAGTAGGGTCATAGACTTCCCTTTTATGGGTTCTGCTTTCTTTCCGTCCATTTTGACCTTTGCCATCATCATGCAGACTTGTGTTGTGCAAGGGACACTCACCCTCTCTACCATTAAGGATGGCCTTCCTAGGCAGCGCTCCCGCATCATTCTCCCACATGGTGCACACTCAGCTCATTCCCACATTCTGGTGTTTCCTTCATTTGCAAAGGACCTACCCCACGCTTCCCACATGGGCTTATTGTGTCTACGATATTTTCAGGAGGTCATCTAGTAGTGCAACGTGGGATTACAGAAGTCAGTTACAGGCATCTCATTTCACATTGTCGATATGCATGTTTAGGCGTTGATGGTGGCCCGCTATAAAGGAACACATAAACTATGCTTTCTCTGAGTAATAAGAACCTGTTGGTTTCATATTAGATTAGCTATAGAGCCAGAGGGTTCGTTGAAAGGAGAAATGTCATAGGTGCATTACTTATGGAAACAAACACATTGATGGAGAAGTGGCCACTGATTTACGTATCTTTGAGCTTGCACGAGCGACCGAAATTTTGGATGGGTGGTCGATCCGATAGCTTTAAAGAAATGGTATTTTATGGTGGCATTAAATTTAGCTTACGTGGGGATGATTTAGGAGGGGTTTTGCATATTTGAGAGTTGCGTCAACTTCTATATCTACACAATGATCAAATGAATACCATTGCCTTGGGATGGCATTATGGACGTAAATCATGCTTGTTCCTTTACGTTGACCTCCCGTAGGTGGAGGCATCACTTCCTGAACTAAATGAAAGAGAACAATCCTTCCATGATGAGCACGGGGGTCTTCATCAGTGGCTCCATTACTTTATTCTCTTAACAGGATATGGGGTGTGTATTTCCATGATGAATTGGAGGCCTTGTGAATGCTGGTGGTATCAAAATTTTGATGGGGAGTGGAGGTTTCATCTGTAGAGGCCATCCTCCCATGCCAACAATGACACTCCATATTCCCTCATTCCATCCAATGGACTTGGTGCTTGCGGATGTCGTAGTGCGGGTGGCTGACCTCTTAATGGAATTTTCTTTACGACACTACAACAATGGCACCCCACATTCTTATCCCCGCAGACGGTATCATTCTACCCAACGTCTGCACTCTCACTCTACGACAGTGATGGAAGGTCCTAAAGTATGCAATAATTAGGAAAGTAGATAGAAATAAATTGCTTTCCCGGTCACAGTAGTTAATGCTGAGATAAATCTACAAAGTAAGAAGGGAAACAATGAATGGAAGATAGGATCTAGCGGCAAGAAGTCTGTGGCAACAATAATGGAGCTTTATAAAATCCAACATGTACGCTTAAGGGATATGCAATTGAAAGAATATGAATGATGGTGCCTGGGAATGAATGAAAGGCTAGGCTGCGATTTGGGATGGATGGCACGATTAGAGGAGAAATATCGAAGAACACATAAGGGAGGACACCATCGCTAAACCAGGGATATGATTTTCCATAACAAGAATGCCTACCTTGGTCCCTCCTATTACTCCTGCATGGCTCTCATGTTCGAACGATACCTCTTACAAGCATGCCTAAGCTTCGAAATATTCTCTAATGACCATGTGAACAGTGATGAAATGAAGAAAACAATTAGCGGTAGCAAGGTCAACGGCTTTCAAAAGACTATCGAACAAATTATGATTCCTACATATTTAAATCTGTGGATACGCAATACTACTTGAGTGACATAACCTCATCACATTTAGGTTCTACCATGAAACCCATGCATTTTCCAGAACTCTTTAAGCTTTCCATGGGTAATACATTTGGAAGAATTATGAGTAATTGCAATCTGCAGGTTTAAATACCTATTAGAATTTTAAGGTAAATGTGCGGGGAATAATGTTGCTGCAGTCGTCCACATGATTACCATTTTCTCTAATGGCTTGCCCGATAGTAATAGTGCCCTTCATTCCTATAGCCTCTGTCATGAATAGTGAATCAATTATAATTTAGATTCTTGCAAATGTTGTGATCATAGCATGGAGTAGGGTAAAGATTGAGAGTTTATTCATGCAATGCATGACAATGTGTTGAGATCAGATGTTTAAAGTGGGGTCATGACCCTTAGTAGATGAGGGCATATTCGACGCATTGATTAAGAGTTTCGGATCACAAGCAGCGAGCGGCCATCCTATGACTGATTCATAATAGTAGTCTACATGGGGAAGTGCCTCACCAACTCAAAGTAAATGATCTCCTCCAACGAGTAGAAATGAGTCACACAATGTAGAGGTTTTCGTCCTTCGTACCACTATTCCACGAAATTCTAGAAATGGCTTCCTACGATGGTTTCTCCGCAGGTATCCCCTTTGGTAGTTTAGTAGTTGACTGCCTTGTGAGTGTCTTCTCAAGTCTATTGAAGTAGCATCAAATACTTTGGAATTTTATGGACCCTGCCTAATGAGAAAATTCAAGGCACTTACCAAGGTCTACGGAGAGAGATGCATTGGGATGCATGTATTAAAATTTTGACATCTTGAAGTGTTTGACCATGCGATTTATTAAAATGGGACTCCCTTTATAGTTCTAGATAAAGTTCCTCAATAACGGGTGAAGATTAAATATCCACAACCTATCAATAGAGGTAGTAATTTGATCACAAGGAATTGGTTTATCAAAGAGATTTGAGGTCTGAATAGCCCCCATGTGTCATGTTTCACCATTCAACTTGTATAGGTCCCTTTATCTCATTCCATCGCCAAGTTGTTTATAGTGGTGGATGTGCAATATTTTATGGTTTTAGGCGTGAATATTACATTGTGATGTTTCAGGAGCTTAAAATAAAATGGGGTATCCTATTACACTATTTTAAAAATATTTCCAATATCCTCAAGCAATTTCATATAAACTAAAGCATTTTCATTTGATTACTTATCATGGGCATTGTCTGCAGGAATAGTGCAAGGAGGGTCTCATTCAACCATAAAGGATAAGAAGTGTTCTAGGGTGCATATGTATGGATCTATGCTATAGGGCATCAATGTAATGAACCGGGTCCGAAGGGAAAGTACTTCAAACAAAATATTTTCATAACTTGCAAAAGGAGGACTGACCAACATACGACTGCATGCCAAAGGAAGTCAGTAACGATAAATTAGAAGGCTACCACCAAAGTCATAAATAGCAGGGAGTTGTTTTATCCTTCCACTAAATGATTATGATCACTAAGGGGTTGTTCACCCAAATCAGGAGCAACACATCTAATTTTTAGTAACATGAATCCACAAGGAGACCCACTTAATTAGCTAAAAGGATGTTGCAAATACATCAAACAAATGACAACCTTTAAGCAATTTCAGCTACAACAAGGAAGTAAATCACTAAAAGACAAAACTGCTACAATGTGAGGGTCACTAGATGAAAAAATAAGAAAAAGAAAAAGATATATTTTACATTGTCATATATTTGGGGGTAGGTGAAACCCTAGTGTAAAAAAATTTGGGGCCACACAATGTAAATTAATCCTGGCCATTCATTCCGCTTTTGGAAAACTATAAATAGGGGCTTGCTCCTCATTTGTAGGTGGTGGTGAATTGTTGTAAGAGGTATATTGCAACAATAGAATGAAGCATTGCATTGTTTTATGGGTGTTTTCTTTAAACTTGCTCATTGTGCATGCATGATTCAAACTCCATGTTAGATTTAGCTTGTCAGTTTCTCGAATGGACTTAATGGTGAATGTTGTTACATTATTTGATGAATTCACAAGCTCATGCTTTTTTGTCATTTGTTGATGATGAATCACTTTACAAAGCTAGTATGAGCTAACTCATTTGCTGCACTTTAGTTCAGTTATATGTTCATGAGGTGAATGCACAATCTAAAAATCTTCATACCTTAGAAGATTACACTAATTTTGTGTAGTTGTAGGTTCTCTTGGTCAAGCAAAACTCAGTTTCATGGGAGTCTATCTTCTATAGCATCCTCCATTGTTACTATTCATTCATAGCTTAGATTTAGAATACCTTCTCTCAAACCTTTCCTCTTTTACAATTTATTTTAGTCCTTTGTTAGAGTAGGATTCAAAGCATCACAACAATGCTAAATTTGATGAACATGGTGAGTTCCAGCTTGTTGTTTTGAGTGTGCAACCATTGTTCATTCACTTCCAACACTCTGAAACTCCATTTGTAGATCCAACTTCCCATGTTTTGTAAACCATAAAGGCCACCTTGTGATTACCATCAAATCATATCAACCAATTGAACTATTCCAAGCATTGTCATGATCTGACACTCGAGAGACCTTGGGGTAATTTCTACAACTCAGTTGCAGATTTTCACCTGTTAAGAGAGGAAATGCACTTGTGCATTGTCTATGTTGAGAAGGTGAAAAAACACCCATCAGTAGGTAGTACATTTTTCTTTTACTTTGAAACTCTTTCTATCTTTCTTCCCAATTTTACATTCCTTGCAGACAGTATTGATAGGCTTTGTAATCTTTGACATATCTCTCACAACTTGATTTAAACTGATCCTCACTAGACTATCAAAATTGATGTGACACATTCTTTTATGCCATAGCCACCTTCATTAATCCGAGTTATAAAGCATTGACCATTTGCACCCTTAAGTTGATAAACATTTCCATCTGTTCGTCTTCCTATTGCAACCATGGTTTTAGAGCCTTTTCTAATCTCAAAACCATTTTCCTAAAACACAAGATTATATCCTTTGCTACACATTTTTCCTACACTCAAAAGATTATGCTGCAAACCCTTAACATAAATAAGATTATTTGTATTATGCTTTCTATCAAAACTGATTGAACCTTTTTCACATATCTTAGTAGATGTATCATCACCAAACTTAACTAAACCACCTTCAAACTTCTCAAGCTCAAGAAACTTACTCTTATCATTTGTCCTGTGATTTGAGCATCCATTTTCAATAATCCAATTGTTCTTCTCCTCTAGCATGAAAATTAGTCACCAAACCTACTTTTGGAGCACTTTCCTTCATAATATCTCTTAGAGTTAGTAGAATTAGTTCCATCATTTAGAACCATGAACAAGCATTCATCATTTTTAATCATCAGATATACTAACATCTTCTCTAAAATAATAACTTTTTGTAATTGATTTACCTTTATTCTCCTTAGGTCTATCTCTTGAAGCTTTGACAGGACATCTTGAAGCATAATGGCCAATATTTCCATAGTTAAAACATTTGAAGGGTACCTTACCTCTATATTTTCTAGTGCCTTTTTCAATATTCTTAAAAAAAATTCTTCTACATCATCAACATCATCTTGGTTTGATTCCTCGGTCTTCTATGTTTTACCAACTTTAAAAGAAGACTCCTTTTTTACATCACTTGGACCAAACTCTCTCAATTCAAACACAATTAAAGTGCCAAAAAACCTAATCTTTGGAATATTGATCTAAATTCTGAAATTCTTGAATAGTAGAAACCTTATGACTGTAAGCTTTAGTAAGAATTCTTAGTACCTTCTTTACCACCTCTTCTTCTTCAAGTTTTCCTCCAATGCCTCTGATGGAATTGAAAACTTCATCCACTCTATGCATTTAGCTTGTAATATCTTCATCTTCTATCATCCTTAAGGTCTCAAAATCAGTCTTCCAATTTTGCATCTTTCCTTGCTTGAATTTATCATCTCCTTCATAGATACCTTCTAGCTTTTTCCAAATTTCACCGACAGTATTAAGACTCGTAACTTTCACAAGTTCTAAATTAGAAAGACTACTCAAAAGAGCATACCTTTCTTTTCCATTGTTCTCATATACCTTAATTTCATCATCAGTACTCGAACCATTTACAAATATAGTATATCTAGTTTCAACAGACTTTCAAACTCCAATCCCATAGAAATAAGAAAGCCTTCCATCTTGATCTTCTAGAATGCATAATCATATCCATCAAATAGAGGAGCCTCCTTCTTGTGTGTCTTCTCATATCTACCTCAAGATGTTAATATTTCTTCAAAGGAACCTATCTCTAATACCAATTGTTGAATGCACAAGATGATTGAGAGGGGGGTGAATCAGTTGTTCATTAAAACATCAACACTCTCATTAACGTTCATATCTACATTATTCCTTAAACCATTAAACCCTTATTGTGCATTAGCATAATATAAACATGAGAAATAGTAATGCAAACACATCAAACACATAAGAACACTAGATTTATGTGGAAAACCCGAGAAGGGAAAACCATGGTGAGGATTAGATCACAATATAAAGTAATTGCAACACTAAATACAATAGGCTCACTATCGGAGGGCTCACTACCCAAGAGAAAAGAATGGCTCACTACCAATGGCTCACTTCCAGATGAGAAAGAAGAAATAAGATTGTTAAAATGAGAAATTCATCTTAAAGCAACAAAAAGATCCACCACAACATCACTAGTACATTCATAGCCTCTTTGAAGAATGTAGATATCTTCTACTCACTGCTTCTAGTAGTCTAACACATTAAATCTCACACTACATTTCGCACTTTCGCACTTCATAAATTTGCACTTCACATCTTACACTTCACTACTTGATTCTCCATCAACTAACACTTATTTATACCATCCTCATCCTTGAAAATAACTGACGAGGCGGGATATGCACCTCAACTATGTAAATTCAAATTAGGTTGGCACAAAAACATTCCCACATTGGAAAGGAATGAAGGTGGACCACAACACACCTTAACTCAGACCTAAATACACTCATGCATGCCACGCCACACTTCCACCAACACCAAAGGTCAGTTGAGCCCATGTTAACACCATTAGACATTTAAGTACACTCTTCCTTTTATCCAAAGATGACTTGTGAACCACACATAATACTCAAACACAATCTGGAGTATTCCATCAACATCTTAAAATCCAACAAATTCCTTCACAACAAATTTCACCTAAAGAACACATTCATCCTATACACCCAGTTAACCTTCCACATATTGTAACACATGAATCCAACCTTTCAAAGCACCAAACTTTAAAAAAACTTAGACTAAATATAGATATAATCAATATAAGCACATACTCGGATTTGCAAGACTAGAAACCCAATTGCAAAGAAATGTGGAGCAAAACCATTTCTCCCAAACAACACTACTTTCACATTTCACATGCTGGTAAGCAAAACTTTCTTTGCACAAAAATCCAACATCTAAAACTTTGGATATAATACCTCTAAACACCTCTTCTCAACATATCCAAATTGCACAGATAGATCTTCAACCATGAAGAAATGTGAAGCAAAACATTTGACAGGGCAGCAAGCTTTCAAAAATTCATAACTCCATTTATATTGTGTTCTTCAAGATTATTAAGGTTGCAGGTGTAAGTGTTGAATATTTTGGTTCATTAGGTGATGCCCTAGCATTGTTACAATGCTTGGAAGAGAAATCAAGAGGGTTACAAATTGGTATTTAATAAAAAGTTTTGAATAAAGTTTGGAGAATGGTCTAATATGAGTGTGCAGACCTATTTACATTTGTTTGTAATATTATAAAGGAGAAATGGGCTTGGGTTTGTATAGTTCATTGTTTGTGTGGTCTAAAGAGACCTAGTTGCTGATTTGGACAGTCAACTTTGGAAAATTCACACTTTTGAAATATTTAAGTTGATCTGAAAGGGCTTGGATTGAATATTGTGATGTTACTAAGATGTTTTGCAGAATAAATAAATTATTTAGTGTCTTGTTTTCTATTTGAGTGCTTTGGAATCAAGGCTTTGTGAAGGGAAAAGTGAATTTGAGATGATAAATCAAACAAGATTGCTTTGAGTTTTTGTTAAATGAGATTGAAATTTTAGTTCTCCTCCTTTGTTTTGCATCAAATTGGTATCAGAGCCTAGGAAAGATTTGGGCTGATAAGTTGGTTTGTGAGTTGTGGTTTTGTAGTTGTGTGGTTTGTTGGTTGTTTGCAAGTAAGTGAGTTGTGAAGCAAGGAGGAATCTTGCTTGAGAGGATGGAGAACTTGAGAAGGAATTTGCAAGAAGAGGAAGAGAGAAATAAGAAGAGACAAGCCAAGTTTGATAAAGAGATTGATGAGATAAAACAAGAGATGGAAAGGATGGATAGAGAGTTCCTAGAATCCATGAAGAATATAGAACAACAGATGAAGCACTTAATGAGTTGGCACCTGAAGATAAAGAGAAGAGTCACATGGCCTATAAGGAAGATAGTTAAGAGAAGAAATAAAATGAAGGTAAAAGAGGAAGAAGCCTTTGAAGATGCAAGGGAATACTTCATTGAAGGAGTTCCAGATAATCCAAGTCATGAAGATGAAGAAAGGACAAAGAGCATATACCTGATTCCAAAGGTTGATGACATTGAGTTGGTTAAGGGAATGATCATGAATGAATTAGTCATAGATTTTTTCAAGGAGTTACAACATGATGGAGGTATCGTGATTGTCACATTATATCATTTCATTGTGTTACTAATGCTTTGGACAAATGATTGTTTGCAGGTTAAAAGACAAAGGGAGAAGCATGCTATTGAGATGTATAAAGGAGTAAAGCATCTAATTTTAGAGGGGAAGCATGGAAGACAATTAATTTGCATGGAAAATTTTAAACCCAAAGTGAAAATGAAGGTGATAAGAAGTAGGTCAATGGAAAAGCATATCAAGAAGGCAATTTGTTGGCAACAACAACTTCAAGTGGACTTGAAATATTCTTGGTGGGGAGTATGGTGTAGGAGAACCTTTTTTCCTCCATGGTTCTATTTTGTAGATGATTCCATTTTCCATTTGTATAAGTCATTTCAAAGTCATTTGATGAGTATTAGGCAAAAAATGTAAAATTGTCAACAAATAATGTTAATTTTTAAAAAGTGTAAAAGTGGCAATTAGGGAGTTAAAAGATCATTAGGGACTAAACATGGGTAGGAAGTTTGAAATCAGTTAGAAACTGATTGTACACAGTGTAAATTCCTTTAAAAAGGTTTTTGTAATCATTTTGTGGTCGTTGGTGATTGAATCCTTGGATCTAATAATGAAAAAACGTTGATTTTATGCATATTTTCACATAAATTCTCTAGTTTTTGGTGTTGTACGGCCATTGTACGGGATAGAGTACATTTATAAAAAAATTCATGTGTTAGTACTCTCAATCACCTTCCAAATAAACTGTCTCATGCAGATTGGTGTTGATTTGTGGAAGTTATTGTGATTTTATTGACTGTAATTTTCTAGATTTCTTTGTAATAGTCATGTTGTAGCAAATTGTACATGCAAGTATGGCCTCCAAATGAACTAAATCATATATGGTTGGATAGAGGAATGAGTTATCTTTCTTTTGGAATTGTTTTGAGGTCATTTCATTGAATATTAAGAAAAATTACGCTCATTTTGGTAGAAACTGTCAAGTTTAGATTTTGACAAGGGAACAAGCTTTCAAAAATTCATAACTCCATTTATATTGATTGAAATCCTCTGAAAATTGGTTTGTAAGTCAATTATATTGCGTTTTTCAAGATTATTGAGGTTGTAGGTGTAAGTGTTGAAGATTTTGGTTCATAAGGTGATGCCGTAGCATTGTTACAATGCTTGGAAGAGCAATCAAGAGGGTTACAAATTGGTATTTGATAAAAAGTCTTGAATAAATTTTGGAGAATAGTCTAATATGAGTGTGTAGACCTATTTACATTTTTTGTAATATTATAAAGGAGAAATGGGCTTGGGTTTGTATAGTTCGTTGTTTGTGTGGTCTAAGAAACCTAGTTGTTGATTTGGATAGTCAACTTTGGAAAATTCACACTTTTAAAATATTTAAGTTGATATGAAAGGTCTTGGATTGAACATTGTGATGTTGTTAAGATGTTTTGTAGAATCAATAAATTATTTGGTATCTTGTTTTCTGTTTGAGTGCTTTGGAATCAAGGTTTTGTGAAGGGAAAAGTGAATTTGAGATGAGAAATCAAACAAGATTGCTTTGAGTTTTTGTTAAATGAGATTGAAAGTTTAGTTCTCTTCCTTTATTCTACATCATTGAGCCATGTCAATTGAGGTAGTTGGGAGATAATTTTCTCCTGAGATCCCATCATCTTGAGGATAGAAATTTTTCTTTTTTACAATTGGATATTTAGATTCTCATTATGTAGGTGTCTACTCTAGGTTTGTTAACGGATCTAAGGTTGAAATTAATTTCATAGAAATCTAAGAAGTAACCTATGCTAGATTTATTCTCTATAAATACTGAATATATGGCAACATATGAGGCAATAAAGGAAATAGTACATTTTAGAAGAATTCTTGAATAATTTCAACAACGTTGTGTTTCATTTCTACTAACTCCTAATCAACAATCAATTTGTAATCAAAATGGTCAAAATCCAAATTTTCATGATCAAACAAAACACATCAACATAAATTTTTATTTGATTTGACACCACATGAAAGATGACAGTGTGCAACTCAAGTATTGTCTCACTATAAATTAACCAATAGATATTCTTACAAAAGCACATTGGAAGAACCTTTATGAAAATGACACTTTCCATAAACCTTATCAATTAAAGTTAATCTTTTAGATTGATATATTTCTATTTTATTTTCAGTTTTGATAGTTTTCCTTTTTACTTGTTTTTGACAATTAAATTGTTCGTTTCCTACCTATAAAATAATAATGTCAATCTTTATTTCTAAAAAAATAACATTGTGCAGTTTTGTCGTGTATCAATTTTGACCCTACCTTATAAATGACTTTCAAATTTTTACCTTCTACACCAACCTTTCTCATATGAATTTAAATACAAAACACAACCTATTAAAACAATAATGGATAAATGCAATCTAGCATATAATGTATTCAATTGCCATGTTAGTGGCAATTTGAGCTACAATCTTATTGGGAATGACAATCAATCAAGTGAAGGGTTATAAATATTAGACTTGTTGACGCTATTAAATGGATATGCTATTGGGCACACCACGGCCTGTGAGACCACCTGATTTTGATAAATCAGTAGTGTTGGGGTAGAGTAATGTGTAAGGAACTTTTGTAGGTCCAATCTTGTTCTTGTAAACTTGGCAGTTGTTATTCCTCTCGATTATATTCTTCTCAATTTGTATCATGTTTGCTGAAAATATTGCAAAACTTTCTTCTATATTGGGATCATCTACTTTGTCCATGGTGGACCCCTGCAACTGTCCCACATATACTTCATTTTTTGCATGTTTTGACAAAATTTCCAAAACAACCATGACAAGGGTGGCTTGTGTGGGCGCAGAGACAGTTTTGAGGAAGTATTCCTCTGGGTCCTTAAGGAGTTCATCATATTCAGGTGTTCCTTTGTCTGGAATCAAGCGCTTGCTCATGGTGGGTAAATTGGGCATGTATCCTCCGTAGGAGTACTGTCCAAAGTTGACTGCAGCATGGTGAGCAGATGCAGTCTTGATGATAGTTGTCACTACTTGAACTACTTCATTCAAAGAATCCTTCTTGTACCATCTACTTGGATCGTCCTTGAGGTCTCCATGCCCCACATATACTATTTCATCTCACCAAGCCTGCAATTCCTTCTCTTTTTTAATTGAGGCATCGTCCTTGTAGCATAGAGACAAATAGTCTAAAACCCAATGTTTTAAGGCAAACCATATTTCAATACTGTCTACACCATATGGGTAGTCCTCGATCACAAGCTTCAAACCATTTGGTGCCTTTGAATCACGGACTGCCATACCCCTGCACAATACAAGTTAAATGAAAGGGTCAATTTTATTAGCCCTTTTAATTAGATTACAAGAAGAAAAACATGCAAGGACATTAATCATCTTTTAGCAATGACTATTAAGCGTTGAAAAGATGCCTATTAAATCTATAACACATTAATCAATAAATCAAGGTACCAAATTTGTCAATAGAGGTTTATATGGTGGAAGTTATGAATCAATATTAACTAATCGGGGCAATGAAACTAGTGAATTGCTGACCTTTTAAGTAGGTCAGCCTCCAGTCCTTGCTCATTGAATTTCCACTCCTTGTAGACTTTAGATGATATTTCCATACAATATCTGCGAGGGGTAAAGCCTCGTTCAATAATACCTCCTGCATTTATCAAACTCTGACGGGCAGCTTGATTGATGTCCATGGTATCGAGGTAATGGGGGATCAATAATTTGTATACTGGGTGCATTTTACTTAGTTGTCTGTGGGTAGCTATAATGAACGGCTCTGTGATACAATGAGTCCTTAGCCTGCAGTCAATTAGAAAATAAATACTTACGTATAATAATTTTATGGATAATTAATCTGGACTAGTTCTAGTAAGATCTATGTGGCGGATAAGGTGCATACTACATTGTGAAAATGCATGACAAAGAACCCATACTTACCAATGGCTCGCAAGCTGATGGTATCCTGCATCATTGACTTTAGCATGGGCTTTGGCCAGTTGCCACACTGCTCCTTCTTCCTTTCCCTTGTTGCCTGGTGTAAAATCTTTCTTACGGCCGCATTGTCATCAATTGGTAGCAAACATAACTCTATGGCCACTGGCTTTAAAATCCCTTCTTTGGTGAGGAAGTAAACTGTACGGCTTGCATATGTCTTAACATCTTTTGAAAGCTTATTTATGCGCTCGACGTAAGGCATATAAGCGTCATAGTAGTCCACAATAAATAACCTTTTCAAAGTAGTGGCCAGTATTTTTTATATTAAATTTACATTGTATTTTAATAACAGGGAGAAAAGAACAAGGATTTTTTGAAAAGAGAAATTACCTGATCCACAGAAAGCCCCTCAAGGTTCTTTTCTATGTGTTGGGCTGCAATGGCGCTCTTCTGGGGACCGTATGTCTTTTCATCCAAGCTAGTGGAGGGAGGGAATTTCTGTTTCGAAACAACAATTGATGTTATTTCAGATAGGAAAGAATAGTACAAGGGAAGATTGTTTTATAAAGTATTAGAATGAGGGTTACCTCTAGGCACTGGATCACCATTGGATTCAACCCTGCAAGTGTTTGACGTGCAAATTCCTCGTCGCTTCTCCACGCACACTCATCTACTGTAGCGCAGGATATTGGTTTAGTAACTTCTCTAACCTGACGAGGGAGCAAACCCGAGACACAGAAATACACTCACAAAAAAGAGAATAATATTTTATTCATAAATATTGAACTTCTTACATGCAGAGGATCTCAAATCCCCAAGCTCTGTATTACATGCAAATTACAGACTTACAAAAAAATTACCCAGATCCCCTTTCACAGCATGCGAACTTCTTTTCCCCAAAAGTTACTCCAAAAAATCGTAAACAAGCCCCTAAATAGACCCATTGCTTTTGGAACCAAAAACAACCTTCAGATAAGATTTTGACTGCTTACCAAATTATACTTGAAATTCAAGTTTAAATTCACGTTGAAAAATTCGAAAGACGATTTTCAAAATATGCACCAACTGAAAATATATGTAACTTTTAATCTGACCGTCGGATCTTCAATGATAATACCTTTTCGGAAAGCTCTCGAAAAGAAAATTTTCTACAAAGTAGGCCTTTGGTGGACTACTTTGGCGTTTCTGCAAATTTTCAGGCCCATCCGGGATCGTTTGGTGCCTCAAACTGAGCTCGAAAGGTTTTTCAGGGCAAAAAGCAGAAATTGGAACTTGAATAACTTTCAAGTCGTGAATGATCTTGACCTGATTCTTTCACTAGACTGTGTATTTTTCCATCCTGAACCTTCCCATAAATTTTTGTCTTCCCATGACTTCAAATGCAAAACCGCTTAAAATAGCAATGGAGGAGAAAAAGAGAAAACTGCTCTCGAAGTTGGAAACTCTTATTTGACCTAAAGTGGGTATCCAATACAAAAGCATCTACAAAAGAAAACAACAGAACAAAATGGAAATCATCTTTTGGGTGATGCGGGTGACGTTCATACCACACCTGGATGCTCTCAGATCACTAAAATAACAAATTATTATGATTAACACTCCATCAAATTAGAAATTAATTAACTATGTTAATCTTACCTTCGACTACTTGTGGACGATTGAAATTTATGAGCAGAATATCATCCTCCAGGCTGTCGAGGAGTCCCAGGATAAACTGCACTGGGCTACTCTCTTTATGGAGACTCTTGAGAGAATTATGGGTACTTTTGAATCCTCGTTTGTAAAGGTCGCTTACTTCCTCGAAGGAATCAAATGCGTAGTCGAAGAGATTAGCGAGAGTGGGAACAATCAGGTTAGAGAATGCCTTAACTAGGTGAGCTCCAAAGTCGGAAAAATCAAAATAAGGAAACCTTTCATCCGGCGGAATAAAGATCAAGCTTGTTCAAGTCTCGAATTCAGGAGCTGGAAGAGATTGTCCATAAAAAAATTATATGAACACTCGACAGCCAATAGGTTTATAAATACATTACTAATGATTGATTATACGTGCTTGTTTCAATGCGTGGACGCCCAGTTCTGCATCTTCTAGGATACGGGAACTCCTGTGATCCACCCAGCACTTCCCTCCACAGCTCTGCATCTTTGTCTGGCTCTCCAATATCGTTGTAGACATCATAATCATATATGAGATCCGACACCTTCCTTTCCCTGGTTCCGTCTCCTCGCAGGGACTTCAAATCTAACTCCCTCAGTTTCCTCAGACCCACTGGCATTTCCTCTGGAAGAAAGCTCTGATGAAAACATTCATGTTAATCCCTATTATATTCAAATACTATAGGTTTTAATGTTCAAACAATCAATAAATTTTTACATTCCATACTTAATAAGAACTGGTAAATAATTGTCTTATTCAAAGTTTAATTTTACTTAAATATCATAAACATTAATCTGGCGCGCTGAATTTGAGCAGGATTTGTTAACGATAAAGAAATACCAAACCTTGTTACCGCAGAAAACACGGTCATTTGGGTGAAGAGAATAAGGGGCTATCCAGGAATTACATTGGAAACGAACTTTGCCATGACCTGGGATTGATATGGTGAGTGACTTCAAAAAGAACTCTCGAACATGCATATTTTTAATGAGGAATGCGCCGGGAAATCCAAGTGCAGAGTTCCATTTCAATTTTATAGTGTAACTTGTCTCGTGTGAAATGGGTCCGTCCCATGGGTTCCACTCTAAGTAAGAAGGCTGCCCGACCGTTTTTCCAAATCCCGTTTCTACGCATAATCCATCACATCACATAGAATTTATACCGTGTCTACATAAACTAAATGCTACATGATCATTTCCGACTAATTCAAAAAATTGGACGCTATTTTAACTTTTTGTTTATATATATAAACATTTCAGATTATTATTCTACCATAATTGAGAAAACAAATGCAATTAAATGTGAAAACTAACCTATTATAATAATTCTGAATATCTAGGTTGATTTCTTAACATAGCATAACAAAGAAGAATAAGTCGAAAATTATCATAGGGTACAGAGGAGCAAATCAAGTTGGAACGGCACTTTCCATAATGTTAAAATTATATTGATTGGTTTTAAAAGCAGTGTTGGTATGGATAAAATACCGGGATCGACTTGGTCGCTGCTCACAAGCTGAAGAAAGACTTTTTTCCCCATCAATTCAGAAGCCTCGTCAGCCAGTGTTGCAGAGTAATCCGTAAAGTTGAGAAGAGCCACCTTCTGCAGTACTACTTCGCCATTAATTTCATAAACATTAGTGGATTTTTCACTGTCAGGGAACTTGTTGTTGCCCAATATCGAATCCATTTTAGTTTATCACTCTGCTGCGGCTTTGATGAACAAAGGAGATAATCGGTTTGCCTCAATCGTAACTGCTATATAAATGGCTTTCCATGGCCAGGAAGGCTACCATTAGATGTCTGTGGGAGGCATGTTCACGTGTTTCACGAAATATAAGATCGTTTGGACTCGCAAGGGATTTACATGGACTTTCAACGTACAGCGACGTGGTTTTAGAGTTAAATTGTTTTCCAGTTGTATACATGAACTTGGACGCCAAACATATTTTAACATTTTTTCTCTTTCTTACAATTTTAAACGTTTGATTTAAATCCCCTTACGGTATTCACTTTCACATTGACTGTACAAATATTATTTACGTAAATATCGTAATCAAGTCCGTATCTTTCAAATAACGTGATAAATAGTCTGCTTTAGGGTTTTAAAATCAAATATAAAAAAGATTTCGGATGGTACACCGCACTTATCATCCTAAGGATATTAAATGACAGTCTAGAAGTAATTTAAAACATGTTTTAGACGTCTTTAAATGTGGAAAGGTCATTTTTGAAGTGCGTTGAAATGAATCTCAGCCGACAGAGGATGGGCTCCTCGATCTGCAATAGGAACACGGTTTTCTCTAAATAATAGAATTAAAAATTATTTTAAAATTTAAGGAGTGTTTTGTTTCAAGTTTTAAGGCTCATGATTCTAATTAAACAATTTGATGTTAAAATTTAATTCCAAGGTAATTTTTTAATAATGTATATTCATTTAATATCTCTTTTTAAATGTTAGGTCATTTTATTTCTTAAAAAAAATAGTATATATATAATAAATATATCATTCTACAAAGGGTTGCATTTCAATGTAAGAATGATGGTGTGTCATGCAACAAAATTATTTCAGTTCCTAGGGTTTCTTTTTGCTATTTGTGATGACTTTAGTCTAAAGCCCTATGTATTTTTGAGGTGTCATTGCTTTTACTCTATTTTGATGTTGACTTGTTATTGCCTGTTTTAAAAAACTTAAGTGACTGACTTATGTCATTTTGTTCGTTTGATAGCCAACCTCTTTCCTTAGTGGTTGTCTATTAGTAATTATCCTATGTGTTTCTAAAATCACTTATGTTACCTTTTGAATGCCCATTTAAGTGGTCCTCATCACATGGCCCATTCCAATCTACAACTATTCAACTTTTGGCACCTTTTAATTATGTCGCAAGGTTGTAGTGTATCACAACTTCAACAAAGGATTTTCAAATTTATTTTTCAACGTGTTAAGCAAATGTGATAGTCATTGATTATCTAAGCCATATTTTGATTGATGGTCATTTTTCAAGCTTAGCAAATGGATACATACAAGCATTCATTTCCCTCGATCTTTCCTTAATTACAACAAAAGATAACTTCTTACCATCACTATAAGGAAATTTGCATAAGGTAAAGCAATTCATTATTGTCAAAAGTTGTTTTTTTGTGTAGAGAAATTTCAAAGTGTTGGGGCATCTTCTACAATCTTTCAATTGCAAAATTTAGGTTTTTGAGCATGCAAAAGGGTCTAAAAAAGCTTTCTTATCTATTAAGAATTGCATTCTCTATTATACCTTTGATAATTATACATGAATTAGGGTTTTGAGAATACATTATAAAATATTTTGTGCTTGAGTAAATAACCTAGTTAAACAAAAACCCTAGAAACCCTTGCTTGTTTTGTAAGGCCTCCAAAATGAGTCAATCCACTTTAAAAACTCAAGGAGTTATAGTGAATCTCAAGGACGATTTGTTAAAACAATTTTCCAAATAATCAAAGAGAGCCATACATGCCCAAGGGATTGGATTAATTATAGATAGATTTATGGATAGGTTTGGTGTTGTGAGTGATGTTGCTATCCCTTGACAAGGTTGAAATTTGTTTTAGTATGGATATATAAGGAGACAATCAGATAGACCCATCTCAAACTTGTGGTGTGTGGATTTGGGGAAGCCAGTAGTCCCCAATGCTTTTGTCAATGTTGACCTCATTAGGGCTATTTCAAAAAGGTATGATGTAGAGAATAGGAATATCATAAACATGCATGGAGGTGTTCTAATACACCTAAATAGATATTGTATCACTAATTTTTTTAACCTCAATATTAAATAGCTAATGTGCCTATTGACTTGGGTGCACTTAATAGAGAAATTTCATAGGAAAAGAATAGTTATAGGGTTATATGGTCACCACAACACAAAAGAAGAGACTTGGATTGAAAAATAATCAAATTTACAAAGGATGAAGTCTAACCTTTCAACTATGACATATTTGAAGACTATTTTGTCCACTTATTGTGCTTTGTGTCAATTCTTGGCTGAGGATTGTAAGGTTCAAATGCTAGTATACACGATAATGCTTGTTGTTGATGTAAAACATAAGGACTTGAATAGAGGATTTGATTATGCATCCTATATTGTTGAAGGCATGCATTTACAGTTGAAAGCCATTTTAGATAAATATTTTCAATTCATTTTAGATGATACTCAATGCTATGTCATTTAATCCCTCATAGTGGAAGAAGTATTTGGAGTGATTACATAAAATTAAGGATGCTAAATGATGAAGGAATCCAAAATCCTTTCCTAACCTGGACACACATGTGTGATATGCATTACCAAACAACTAGATATGTTTCCTTTGAAGAATTGTTTATGCAAGTAGTCCTTAAGAATTTAGGGTTCAAATATGCCCAAGAGGATTTTAGATAAGTTAATAAGATTATTAAGGCCTAAAGAAAGGGGGGTATGTGCAGGATCATCATGGAAAAAACAGGCCCTTAAGTGGCAAAAAATTCAGAAAAATTAGAGTTAGGCAACTTGACGTAAAAATTTGAATAAGTTATCTATATTATTTCAAAAATATGTAAGAATAGAATCTATAGAAAATTGAATTTAGTTTCTAAACTACTAGGTTTATTTTAAAGAAAGAAAAATCTATTTGGTGAAAATTTGAAATTTCAATGTAGTAGTACTTAAATTTCAGGGAAAAAATAAGAAGTAGGTGTATGTCTGACCACCCTAACCATAATAAAATGATCATATTTTTTATAAGATTTTAGAAATAATTAGATGACTCATGTCTGGATGTGATGCATATTTTTTTGTAATTTTTTTCCAAGTAAATAATTAATTATGATTTTTTTATTACAACTTTAAAAAAAATAAAAACTCGTATGTCTGACCACTTTAACTTGGTCAAAACTTCATGAAATTCAATTTTTCTTTTTTTAACCCTATAGTATGTGAAGCATAGAATGTGACGCATATTTTGGATTCCAAAAATGTGATACTGTTTGAAAGCTATAGATGTTTTTCAATCAGCCTATCAATTAGGACTTTAGTCGTAATTCAAATAGAAAATGAATAATAATTATTTATTAAATTCAAACTAAAGCATAATTATATTGTTGGAAATTTTTGAATCTCCTTTAAAAACCCTTTTCATTTCATCAATTTTGGGTAAAAATAAAGTCGTTACCCACATACCCTACAAATACCCATCATATCGCCACTTTTTGGCCCATCATGATCCTGCACATACCCAGGGACCTAGAGAAAGGAATTGATCATAATTGGTGTGACCAGTATCTTCATTCACATACCATATTTATCATAGTTTATGGATCCCCTATCCAACCACACACCCTTCCAAAGTTTGTGCTAGATAAAATTTCCTTTTTGGAAATAATATGGAAATTAAATGAGACTAGTATGTTTCATTTGAGAGCTAAAAAGAAGGGCTCTTTCATACCATCTACTTAGACTTTGAGGTAACATCCAAAGAAGGATTGGATGTGTTTCCCTCTTTACTATAGACTTACAAAATAAAAGTAGACATCCTCAAAAATTGTTATGTAGAACACTACATTAATGAGGTTAGACTAGATTTTAAAAGGTTTGGTTATTATCACAAGTTTAACATAATTAAGGATTTAATAAGAAATTACAGCATAAATGATGAAGGGTGATGAAGGAAAAGTGGGCCAAAACACACAAGGTGGAGGAAAAAAGAAAAAAAGGCCAACCCATCATATCAAGGAGGATGTGTTGAGATTAAGGATTCATTTACATGGTTCCAAATTATGATGGATAAATAGGATGATATAGTGGTTGGTGCACCAATACTATTGACAGTGTTTATAGTTGTTTAGGAAAGTCCAAGAGAGGAAGATTTTGAAAAATTTGTTCAAAAAGTTGTAGTTCTTGCAACTTCAAGTGCACCACCAAAAGAACCTCAAATTTGACTAAGTGATGTATAGCCCTTGCTAGAATATTCTATTGGAGTAGAAGATGTGGCTAAGAATGTCCTTGATGATGATGAAGTGAACCAAATTTTTCCTTCTCCTTAGAGATCTCCATTAGATGACCCACCCCGGAATAGAATGATGATTGATTTAAGGAGTGGGAATGATGTAATTAATGATTTCATGCTTTTGGATTGCAATTAGTTTATGTCAAATGATCATTTTTTTAAATCCATGGAATTCATGGATTTCTTGATAAAGAATAAGTTAGCTGAATTCATTACAAAGTTGAATAAAAGGAAGGGAGAAACCATTGAGGAGGAAATAAAAAATATAACCAAAGAAGTCATGAAAAAGGTGGAATTAAAATTGAAGAACATTTCCCTTGACGATGAAAGAAAAACTAAAAAATATAGTGGGTGCTTGCTACTACCCAATTCAGATATTTTCTTTATTATTATATTGGATACAATAATAAGATAGGAGGTTGGAGTAGAATTTTTAAAATATAATGAGTGAGTTGAAGATTTATACTTTGGATTAGGTTTCAACACCAAGTATGAAACCTTGACTATTTGGTTAGTTACTTAAAATATAAAATAAGCCTCAAGTACATGTTAGTGAGCTATCTAAGAACTTGATTGTGAAAAGACTATCACTGGTTGTGAGACCACTAGATTCTTAAGCTTCAACCTAAAGATTTTTTTTCTTTTGAAGGCACAAAGATAAAGTTAATTACATGATTATCTCTTGGTATTTTATAGGATGATGGAGGTGGAAATGTAGCATACATATCAAGTGGTTAGGGGAGTATACCCAGTTTAGACTAAGGTTTGTCCACTACCTATGTGGTAGGAGTCTAATAACCGTTGAATTCATTAGAGATTGAGGAGCCTTAGGTGGAATATTACTAAGGGATAATTCAACTATATGCTTAGATTTAAAATTTTAGTACAAAATAAATAAATCCTCACTCTAAGGTTTAATGGGTTGGATTAGTTCAGGCCAAAAATAATCTAGTGTAAAATTCCCACAAGAGGCCAAGGATTTAAATACAAAATGGTATAACCATCATCTACTATCTTGAGAGGCTACATGGTAATAGGTTCAAAGAGAATTTGAGTTACATGATTATGTATGTCATTATTTGAAACACTAAAACTATCTCTCTCCTTGTAGAAATGAAGGAAACCTCTTGTAATGTCATAAGCATAATCTTTGCTAGAAGTTGGAATGTCATCATTTTTCAAGTAATCCCAATTTAATTCTTTTGAGTCATTCATCTAGTAAATTCTTGATGCAATTCAAGGCATCTTCTTCAGTGGATCCTAGATTATCTCTCATGTAACATGCTATGGATTAATATGTTTCTCCTCAATGTACCTCACCCTTCACAACCAACAATTTAAGTTCATAATAAAATAAATGAATTATACTTACATCAAACTCAAATTTTAATTTTTTAGATATACGTAGAATATTGTTAATATTAAATATAATGTTATTAAATACCTTAAAGGATTTAATGTCACCTCTTATCTAAGGTTCAATCTTAAAAGATCATAACCTTGATGGATAATCAATTTTTGGAAGAATATTTTTTGAAAGAATCCCATCTATTGTTAATATTGGTTGCAAAGTAGCTCCACGAGTCCCTAAACTAAGTGTTATATTCTATATGTATTTTTTCAAAGTTGGTATGTGCCTTGTAGCAAGCCACTTAGATTCTTATATCATGACATCTATATAAGCTTCCTACTACATAAACAAGTAATAATTTTGAATCAAAATCAACAAAATGTATATTATTTCATTAAAAATGCAAAGATAAGTTTAGACTCATTGTAAGTCCTAATAGATAAGCAACACAATAATGTAAACAACCACCATTAAACAAATTCAATAACTTTCTATGAAATATAATAGTGTAAACTATATCAGAAATAAAAATTAATTTTCAAACACTTTTGATAATTTTTTACTAAAAATAATGATATAATAAATTTTAGAAAGATTAAGCAACAATGAAGCAAACCTATATAGAGAGAGATGTTGATTTTGTGCATAAGTCAATAATACAAGCCTATTAATTTTTTTATTATTTTAACTTAGGTGAACATTTATTCCATCCATAACATAGTTAATGAAATTAAAATGTAAATACATAGAAAAATTATGTGACAAAATAAGAAAAAAATGGGTGAATTGAAAAGTTCACATATAAAGAAGAAGATGAATACAAATATTTAATAAAATTAAATTCTATTAAATATAAAATCAGCTACCGATAATGGCAACATGATATAAAATACTTGAACTTCTAATATTAATTTCAATCTACAAATATGCAAATCATAAATTTTTAATCTATGCTAAGATTTAACACTATGAAGGATGTAGAAAAATTTAAAATTAACATAATATTTTTCTCTTCTTTTCTTTTCTTGTTAAATAGGGTTGAATGAATGTGATGATATATTGTGTGTATCTATAAGATAGTTAAAGTAAATAAAACATTGACTTTAATGAAATATAAATTTCATTCTAAAATAGCAAAAATCTTATCCATACATCTTTAGAGGGAACAAGAGTATCTCAACTTGAATTATAATTTAACACTTATTTCTTCATAGCCTCTGTGAAAAGTTTTAGTTCCTCAATCATTTCATATGTGTCGTACATATATCATCTATAAATGTTGCAATTGCAAAGAGCTTTATCACACCAAACCTAAATGGAGAATGCATCTCATCCTCACAAATTGCACATGCCATAAAAAAATATTCTCTATAGTGATGACGAGCAAATTTCAATTCAGACAAACGAGATTCCTCCACCATCTGAAATACAACATCCAATTAAAAATAAATCTCTCCAATCCTTGATTACCCAAAACTACTAACAAAATCCTTTATAAAACTTAAATATAAAAAAAAGAGTGAGTAAAATTAGATCTATTTTACAACATAATTATTAAATCTAATATCTATCGTGTTTTAGTCACCTAGAATAAGTTTTAAGCCCTCGCTGATGCAATGATTGAATCACGTTGAAGTTCATTTTAGCTAAAAGATAAAGTTTCTCACTGCCCATCGTCCTAAAACGCCAATTAATTAGATTTTTAAAATATGCATATTTTTAATTCAAAGGTAAAATGACGTCGGAAACCCATGAATGGAAAACACATTTATCTAATACTATAAAAGGTGTTGCTGCTACCTGGCCCACGATTTGTTTTCTCCGTAGATTTCGATATATTTCTTTGCTTCCAATCTGGGCAGATTGTTGTACCATCCATACTCCAGATTGAATGATATCTGGATATAAAATGTTCATATTACAATACATACAGGGGAGTTTATATGATACATATGATAAACAATTCTGACATATGATAAACAAGTTTTATGGTAAAAGCACGTGCACTTCATAGAGGAATCAACCTTCTACTCTTCTTAAGGTTACCTCTTGTAAAAGGTTGGAGCTGATTCCACTCTTCTGCATAGTTTCAGTTAAATATGTATTAGAGAATTCTTTAGTCTTTTTCAAAATTCTCTCTTTATAAAAAGCAATATGTGAAGCTCGAAACAAATTCTTTATCTGTTTACAAAAGTAAAACTTCACAATATATGTATTCTTGAAATTCATCAACATCAACAAAGAAAGCAAGAAAAAAAGTAAAAGTGCTTCTTATGCAAAACACCATCTCAAAATGAGAAGCTAACTTGAGATGATGGAAATTCCTCTATCCTCTGATGCCACTAGCTTTCAATGTGATGGTTCAAACTATGAATCCATTTGTTAGATTATAATTTTTCCATATGACTTTTCTTGCTAGAGTCATAAGACTGCATTCATTGACCTCAATTATGGTTTTTTTGTGATCCTACACATAATACCATTTGGGTTTTTTGTCACGCCAATATTATCATGATTGGAAGTGCATTGTAAACCCATTGGAATAAATGGTTCATAAATGGGATGTTTCCTTATAAATCTGAGTCCCGCAGATGTAATCTTTGTAGCTATTTGTTTACATTGTTTGATTGTGTTGATTAGCATCTTGAAATGACTTGTTGAATCCCGATCCAAAACAAGTAGACACTAATTTTTCTTGAATATTATTATTCATTTTGCATCTAGTGGTCTCTTTTTCATGCATAACAATTGTTTTCTTTATCAAAGATTTCTCTATATAATACTTCTTAGCAAACATCTTTACCCTTGAAACCAAGTGTCTTTTTAGAAAGAAAAATATCACTTGTGTTCCAACCAATATCTATGTGGCTTCCTGTGAAGTCATTCTAATATATTTTAATAGTTGGAAGCATAGACTAGTCAACATCAATGAAAAGCACCTTAGTGCATGAATCTTAATAGTGCAACCCAAATGCCTAACACTAATTCTCCTCCTCATGCAACACTCAAACTTTTGACACCATTGTTACACAAATATGGACTTAAAAACAAATAAAATTCCTCTTATAATTGTTTATGTGAGCAGCACAATATCCACTTTGATTTGATGTAAGACAGATTTATAAAGCAGATTGAAAGGATAAAAAAAGGGAAGAAAATAAATTCAAAAGCATGTGCAAATATTTACTCTTTTATTATTGTATTATGAGATTCCATAGGTCATGCGTGATAGAACTATACCCACATTATTTCACGCCCCTATAATCACAACCAATCTCCCTACGACTATTGCTTCAATATGCAAACGATTCTTCTGTGCGGCGTTTACCATCATGGATCATCTCTTAACCGTGTTACATGTTTGTTGCAGTCATATCCCGCGCAGAAGAGGGCAAAATCAATGATATCAAACTCTACAACCTCTATCATAACCAACTGCAACTGTCAGCGCTTTGTCTCCTCTGCACCCAATGATTTAAACCATGGGTTCTTGTCTAATAACCACTAAAATTTTATACTTCTTTATGAGCCTTTCATGAAACCTCCATTTTTATGCAGACTTTCAAAAATGCTAGCAAAGGCGTGGTGCCTAGCATTAAACCCGCCATTATAAAAACTCTAGCACAACAAAACATATCACAGGTATAGATATATAATTCTCTCTGGTACCATATGAAGATGAATAATAGATTGATTCATACACTGGTCTTTAGATACATTAATAAAAGGGGAAAATAACGTAACTGCATGGAGTGTAACTACATAACTATTGTGCAGTTTGTAAAGTAATACGCCAACAGAAATAGTAAAACTGAAGTATTTTTTAACTAGTCCCATTAGATTACCAGCAAACAGAATAAACATAAACACTTGCAGCAGAGGAATTTTTCATAGAAAATATTTTAAAACAAACTAATATTTTATTCAATCAATTTCAGATTTGGATTACATCATGCCTCACTATAAAGGTCTTTCTCAGACTCACAAAATAAGCAACAGTGTGATCTCTTTATAGAGATATCAATCCCCTAAGATGGACTTTCCTTCCATGCAAAGCTTTTAAAGCAGCTAAAAACATTAAAAAAAACATAGAAATTACTATCTACTAAAATGTTGCCAATAGCACTTGAAAAACTAATTTAGAATGTGTGACTAAAAAACTTCAACTGCATTGCCATCAAATCTTATCTTCTTTCTACGCTTGCATCATTATCCAACATACTCCCCCTTGATGCTAAGCGGGCTCACAATATGACCTTGAACTTTTGTAAACTGCACAACTTAGTGTGTAAGATTACTATCACTCTAGTCTTATAAACCCTTTTTTACATTTCTTATAAAAGTTAAGTACCCATTTACTCTTTTTCTCTCTCTTGAGAGATCACAAGGTTTTCCCTTCATTTCTCTAACATAGAGAAGACTTACTGTCTCTCAAATCACATGACACCTTTCAATGTGCCAATCATAACAAGTAGTTATCACCTACTTTTTAGAAACCTTCAAACTGTGTTTGACAACCATTGCTTTTAACATGCCAAAATTTAGGCTTATACATCCTTTTAAACATACCTATAACTTTTTCTCCAGTTGGATCCATCGATCCATCCATAATCGATCTTCATACAATCTTTCATAGATTGTCCTTTCCACTCTCTTTTCCGAAAAGAATTTTCAGAGTGATTCTTTAACCCACAAATTATACAAGAATGAAGATCCCAATACTTCTCTTTTATATGTCCTCCCTTGTGACAATGAGAACATTGCATAAAATCCATGCTTTTAGCTGATTTGCATGAACCTGTAACACTTACACATTTCTATCTTTCTCACCATATCCTAGGCCTTCATTCTTTGACCTCACCACTGGCCGAATGAACTTTCTCATTCCTTGCCCATGTTTTCCCAAACCTCTACCTATATAACCCATTATTTTCATAATTTTAAAACCAGCACTCTTGTCAAACCAACATTTGTTATTAGTATCACGATTTGCAAAATTTGTAGATTTAGATATATCTTTATCTTCAACTTCACATTCTTTACTTGAAGAAGCTTTAACTACATCACTCGTATCAAATGAAGAAAACAAATCATTTGTATCACATGAAGCATCACACACCAGTGGCTTTGATTTCAAACACTAATTTTCTTTCATCAACAATTTTAGCTTCTCTTCCACATTTTCATTCTTCTTTTTGACTCATCAAGCAGTTTCAATCTTCTTTCTAGCTCTTTATTTTCTTTTTTCACTTTCTCTAATTCTTTTTCAAGATTCACATTGTCACACAAATATTAACACCTTTCTTTTAAAAACTCCTTTATCTTTTCTATCAATTCAAAGTTACACATTTTGAGCTTTACCAATTCATCTTTCAAACAATCTTTCTCACACAGTAAATGTTTATTTTCTTTCTTTACCTTTTTACTAACCTTTCCCATTGAAATGAATTAAATTTAAACTCACCTTTCTGGCACTACAATTGATAGTGATTCTGCTACAATTTTGATTACCTTCCTTCGACAACTTCGTATGTCTTCACCTCTGTAGAATCTATTTTCAATCTAGGTTTTTCCAAACACAATTAGCTTGAAATTGTAATAGTCGACTCTCCCATGATCGATTTACTCTCGGGTGATCCCACAATATTGGCTTACAATTTTTGGCCAAACTAGACACTGAACTGATTTTTTTAACTAAATCTCCACCTTCGGCCACCTATAGCAGCTAAACTGCGAGGAATTTGAAGATGATGCAAACTAGTGATTTGTGACATTTTTTCTATAGATTCTAAATATATTTTTAAAAAAAAATTGGAATCATATTGCACTTATTTTTCCATCTCCTTTGAAAACTTTTTTTTTTCAATAAACACCATTTTTAAATTCTTACAAAAAATTTTAATTTTTTTTTTGAATTTAGATTTTTAACTATGATATATAGGGCTTTCATTTGGTTTCATAGTGTTTTATTGAATATTTTTTCCTTAATCAAGTTTTGAAGTCAAACCAATTACAATTCAGACATAGGAAGACTATATACAACATAACTTTTTTTGTATGTATCAAAATTAATTTTTTTTCTTTTTGGATCATGGACTTCAATATTTAGTGCACTAATGTTTTTCAATTTTTTTTGATAATCTGCTATTTTTCCACATGTGCAAAACATAGAGCTTGATTTCTAGTGAAAAACCTACATTCACAAGAAATTAAAAAATAAATATAATAATAAAATTAAATTTATTTAAAATTATACTTTTTGGGAAGCTTATAATAAGGACTACATACTTACAAAAATAGATTTTAAATGAATTCACTTGATCCCCCAAAAGGTAAATCAAAAGTGGTTTTTTATCATCATTTTGATAGGTGTAAGGGAGACTCCATTATAGGTATGGTTTGAAATTAGTGGGGTTCTATCCAAGAGGGTTTGATCTAAAGTGGTTCAATCAAACCCTCTTCAATTGGAATCCTTTAAATGGAACTTTTCAAGGCTTAAATCATTATATTTTCTAAAAATATGTGATTTTAGCAAAAAATAGGATCTCCCGAAAATTGTAAACCAGTATTGTGGGATCACCCTTTGATACCAAATGAAGTATTTTTAACCAGTCCCAAAAGATTACCAACAAATAGAATGAACATAAACACTTACAACAAAACAATTTTTCACAATAAATATTTAAAAACACGCTAATATTTTATTCAATCAATTTCAAATTTGGATTACATCATGCCTCACTATAGAGGTCTTTCTCAGACTTACAAAATAAACAATAGTGTGATCTCTTTATAGAGATATCAATCCCCTTAAATAGAATTTCCTTCCATGCAAAGATTTTAAAGCAACTAAAAACATTAACAAAAATCGTAGAAATTACTATCTACTAAAATTTTTCCAATAGCACTTGAAAAACTAATTTAGAATGGTCTAACTAAAAATCTTCAACTACATTGGCATCAAAATATTATCTTCTTTCTACGCTTGCATCATTATCTAAAAAAAACTTTATTAAGAAGTTACATGGTTATAAGATCAATGAGGACTTGAGTTACATGATTATGTATGTCATTATTTGAAACACTAAATCCATCTATCTCCTTGTAGAAATGAAGGAAACCTCTTGTAATGTCATAAGCATATAATCTTTATTAGAAGATGGAACACCATTATTTTTTAGGTACTCCCAATTTAATTCTTTGAGTCGCTCATCCAATAAATTCATGACATAACTCAAGGCATCTTCTTCAGTGGATCCTAGATTATCTCTTATGTAGCATGTTATGGATGAATTTGTTTATCCCCGATCTACCTCACCCTTCACAACCAACGATTGAATTTCATTACAATAAATAAATTATACTTACATCCAAGTCAAATTTTAACTTTTTATGGATATAATAGAAATATTATTAATATTAAATATAACATTATTACATACCTTAAAGGATTTAATGTCACCTCTTAATCTAAGGTCCAAGCTTAAAAGATCATTGAACCTTGATGGATAATCAATTTTTGGAAGAATATTTTCTAAATGAATCCCATCTATTGTTAATATTGGTTGCAAAGTAGCTCCATGAGTCCCTGAACTAAGTGTTTCATTCTCTATGTATTTTGCCAAAGTTGGTATGTGCCTTGTAGCAAGCCACTCAGCTTCTTGCATCATGGCATCTAAATAAGCTTCCCACTACATAAACAGGTAATAATTTTAAATCAAAAATAACAAACTACATATTATTTTATTACAAAATGAAAAAATGAAGTTTAACCTCATTATAAATATTAAGAGATAAATAACACAATAAGGTATACAACCACAGTTAAACAAAATGAATAACATTCTAAGAAAATAAAGTGTAAACTATATAAGAAAGAAAATTTAATTTTGAAACAACTTTGACAATTTTTTACTAAACAAATGATATAATAAGTTTTAGAAAGATTAAGGAACAATTAAATAAATGTATATATAGAGAGAGATTGATTTTGTACATAAGTCAATAATACGAACTTATTAAAAAATTATTATTATAAAGGTGAACATTTATTCCATCCATCATATATTTAATGAAATTAAGATGTAAAGAAAAAGAAAATTATTTGAAAAAATAAGAGAAAGGAAATATGTGAATTGAAAACTTTAAATATAGGAAAACAAATACAAATCTTTAGTAAAATTAAATTATATTAAATATAAAATCACCTATCAAGTTTGACCAAAATGATCTAAATACTTGAACTTCTAGAAGATTAGTCTCAATCTATAAATAAAAAATTGTAAATTTTCAATCTATGCTAATATCTAATACTATGAACAATGTAGAAAAACTTAAAAGTAAAATTATATATATATATATTGTTAAATAGGGTTGAAGAAATGTGATGATATATTGTGTGTATCTATATGATAGTTAAAGTAAATAAAGCATTTCCTTTATGAAATATAAATTTTATTCTAAAATTAATTTTTTTTTTATCATACCATATCTTTAGAGGGGGCAGGAGTATCTCGACCTTGAATCTTTCTATATTTTTGATCCATTTCATTGACCATCTCATATAATTCCATATATACAATTTTCATATATTTAGAAAGATGGTCTATAGAAGTTGGATCCCACCTAAGTGACAAAAAAAAGACTATTATTATAATCTTATGCATATGCATTATAACATTTAACTACACAAATTATGATTTACCACTTACTTCTTTGTAACCTCTATGAAAAGTTTTAGTTCCTCAATTGTTCCATATGTGTGGTATATATCATCTATATATGTTGCAAAATTGTAGAGAGCTTTGCCACACCAAATCTAAATGGAGAATACCTCTCATCCTCACAAATTGCACATATGATAAAAAAATATTCTACATGACGATGGCAAGAAAATTTCAATTCAACAACGAGACTCCCTCCACCATCTAAAATACATCTAATTAAAAATAAATATCTCCAAATCTTACAAAACTTACATATCAAAAAAAAAAAAGGTAAGTGAGTGAGTAAAATTATATCTATTTTACAATATACTTATTAAATCTAATATCTATCTCATTTTACTCACCTAGAATAATTTTTAAAGATCTTGTTAATGCAATCACTGAATCGTGTTGAAGTCCATTTTAGCTAAAAGTAAAAGTTTCTCATTGCCCACCTTCCTAAAATGCCAATTAGTTAGATTTTTAAACTAGCATACATATATTAAATATTAATATTTATAAAATACACCGAGAGTTATCATTCTCTGATTTTCTTTTTTTATTGATTTATATTTGTGATCAAATCTTTGATTTCTCTTTGTGGTCAAAAATATTATTTATTTGTTCTTTTTGTTTCATCAAATCTATTGTAGTTGCAAATAACTTCCACCTGCCATAGGTAGGCCTACCTCTTGGGTAAAAATATTATTTATTTGTTTGTTTGTTTGTTCTTTTAGTTTATGCAATTTGAATTATTTTTATTATTTGTTTGTTTGTTTTTTTTTCGTTTCATCAAATCTCTTTGATTTGATTTTTTTTGTTTCATCAAATCTATTGTAGTTGCAAATAACTTCCACCTCCATAGGTAGGCCTACCTCTCGGCGTAAAAATATTAATTATTTGTTTGTTTTTTTGTTCTTTTAGTTTATGCAAATATTTGAATCATTTTTATTATTTATTTATTTATTTGTTCTTTTTGTTTCATCAAATCTATTGTAGTTGCACATGACTTCAAAAACTTTACACGGATTTTTGGATGTCACTTACCTCTACCTAATAATTATGGTTTTTTTTTTCTAATTTTTTACCTTTATGATTTTAAGAATATCGAGGTGTTATCCACGATATCTTGAAAACTTAAATTTCATTCTAAAATTAAATTAAATTGTAATTTCTAAATTTTATAAAATATTTATTATTTAGTTGTTAAATAATAATTAGATTTTAGTGATTATCTATACAAATGAATTAAATAATTATAATTATAGTTTTTAGAATGAGCAAGTAAAATTTAGATATAAAAACCACCTTTCTATTTTTTTTTCCTCTTTTTGCATGCAAATCATTTCACATTATAAAAGTAAACTAAATTCTAATTTCAATAATATCATAAAATATTTTAAGTAGAAAAGTTTTTGATTTATATCTTTTAAATAGGTTGTTAAGAGAAATAAACCTCTACTTCTAAATTTTTTAGTTCAATTGAATTTTATTCGTCTTTAAATGTGAATTAAATCAAGAGAATATTTTGAAAAGCAAGAAAGACAATATCTTCCAAATAAATTTTTTAAAAAGATATAACATCCATTTTTCTCTAATTTTAAAAATAATTTCACATATATAATAAAAAATCATTGCTATTTTTTAATGATTGTTGTTGCTATTATATTAAATTTTTAAAATATATATAAAACAATAGAAATTAAAGCTATATTAATTGCACCTCTACTTCTAAATTTTTTAGTTCAATTGAATTTTATTAGTCTTTAAATTTGAATGAAATCAATAGAATATTTTGAAAAGCAAGAAAGATAATATCTTCTAAATAAATTTTAGAAAAAGATATAACATCCATTTTTCTCTAATTTTAAAAATAATCTCAAATATATATCATTGGTATTTTTTAATCATTGCTATTGCTATTATATCAAATTTCATATATATATATAAAACAATAGAAATTAAAGCTATACTAATAGCTCAAAATTTAACTATTTTTTTAAAAGCACATTTAAAAGCTTATAATTGCATGCAATTATACAACCATTTGGGATCATAATACAATGATTGCACTAAAAGGCAGAAATATTCTTCAAACAATATTTTTCAACATCGATTGTGGTAGCAAGAATGATGTAGATAAACCTTTACTTTTGCAATTTTGTCTCTTCAATTTTGGAATTAGATGCCAGGGCCACTGTGCCTAGAAAACAAAAATGCAAAAAGAAATAAATGTAGTATGTAATATTTACAAAATGATAATCATAAGTAAAGAGCTAAAAATACAAAGAGTTAGGAATCCAAAAAGAAAAAATGTGCAAAATAGTTTCACATATAACTTTAATTTCCAAGGCACCAATATTGCTCTGTCATTTTCATATGGGATTTTTCCAAGTAATTCTCTTTTCTCTTCATCATGAATTGTACACATATTTTAATATTTTCTACTACAACTCATAAGAGCTTCTCAGAAGCATTTTACCAGTATGAGAGAGTTAAAAATTCTAAATGTGAAAAGTGTTAGAATTCGTAATCCTGAGCTGCAACGGGAAAATGCATTAAATGCCCCATCAGATGAAATCAAATTTGGACTGTTCCCCCCTTGACATGTCTGACCACCATGATGGCCAATTAATATTTGGCAGCAAATTAATTGTGGCAGTTGAATTTGAATTGGGTGCTAGATTTTGGAAAGGCAACAAAAGACAAAAGAATAGAATGTTTGTTTGGAGAATGAGATAGAGACATAAAGTTTTTTTTGTAGTAGCAAACAAGGGAATGTTCAGTAGAACACAAAACTACTAAAAGTGAAAGTTCAGGAGAACCTGCAGTAGCAGAGAACATTGACAGTGCTCCAATGCTCCGGAATGTCTCCAACACATAGTAGCACACAGAAGGAAAATGCGTCGAAATAAGCACAATTTTTGTATGAGAATGTACAGAGCTTTTGCTCTGAGTTTTTTTCAATAATCCTTTTGGTGAATGAATGAAATCGAATATATATTATTTTTGTCTCCTTGTGTTTGTCTCCTTTATTGTTGTGCATGTTTTCATTCTTTACCCACTATAGTTGGGTTTATTTTCTCAAAAAAATGGTATCAGATCCCTAAGTTTTCTGGGCATTTAGTTTTTTAAATCCCTAGCTTTGTTCCTAGGCGTGTAGTGACAGAACTTTAGTTTCTGGGTATTTGGGAAAGCCCTAGTTTTCTAGGCAATGAAGAAAGACCCTAGAGTTTATCTAGGTATCTATAGTTTTTCCCCATTTAGCAAAATGGTTGGAGGAGACAATAGGAGTTGGCAGCAACTACCCATATTTGATGGAAAAAAATATGATGTCTGGGAAAAGAAAATGAAAACCATTTTAGTAGCAAATCATTTGTGGGAATTAGTGGAAAATGGGTTCATAGATGTGACTGACCCAAATGCATTTGTAGCATTGACCAATGCTCAAAAGAACCAATTAAAGGAGACAAGGAAAAATGATGCCAAAGCCCTGAGTCTGATTGAGGCAGCCTTGACAGAGGCTATATTTCCTTGAATAGCAGTAGCTAGTTATGCAAAAGAAGCATGGGAAATACTTCAAACCACCTGCAAAGGGTCTGAGAAAGTTAGGTCAATAAAACTCCAGCTACAAAGGAGAGAATTTGAGACCATGCAGATGAAGGACAACGAGTCCATTTTAGATTTTCATCAAGGGCTTCCACCTTGATTAACCAATTGAGGATAAATGGAGAAACTATGGAAGAGCAGAAGATTGTGGAGAAGATTCTTATAAGCTTACCCACAAAATTTGATCTAGTGGCTATTGCCATAGAAGAGGCAAAGGACCTCTCAACATTATCAGTTGATGAGTTAATGGGTTCACTTCAAACCCATGAGCAATGCCTAAATAGGTCTACAAATTCTTCCCAAGAATAATCCTTCAAAGCACACACAAATGTGAGAAGCAAGGGAAGAGGAAGAAATGGCAGAGGAAGAGGTCAAAGAGGTAGAGGAAGAAGCAACTCCGGAAGAGGAGACTCAAACAGTTAGGAGAAGGCCAGCACCTCCCAATTAGACTTTCAAAACACAAAGAAAAATAGTAGCTCGAATCAGAGATCTGATAAGAGCAATGTGCAATGTTGCTACTGTCACAAGTATGGTCACTATGCAAGTCAATGCAGGAAGAAACAGCGTGACCAAGGGATTCAAAATGCAAACATGGCAAATGAGAACAAGGCTGAAAATGAAAAATAGTCTCAAGTGTTCATTACATGCAATCTTGCAGAACAAGGCAGTGCTAAAGTTTGGTACTTAGATAGTGGTTGTAGCAACCACATGAGTGGTAACAAAAATTTATTTGCTTCCATTGACCACAACATTAAGTCTGAAATCAAAATGTGCAACAATGAGAAAGTTCCGGTTATGGGAAAAGGCATAGTGTGCCTACAAACCAAGCATGGTGAAGAAAGACAACTTCATGACGTCTTCTATGCCCCAGGAATGAAACATAACCTCTTGAGCATTGGACAGATGGTCCAAAATGGTTATAAAGTGCTAATGGAGAAAGGGGAATTCATCATCTATGATAGAGATGGAAGCAAGAAAGTTATGGCAGCAATTCAAATGACAAAGAAATGAATGTTTCCCCTCAAAATGAAAATCTTAGCACAGTCAATAGGGTTGCAGCAGTCAACCTTCAAGACAATCATCCAAGACCCATCCAAGCTTTGGCATTTGAGGTATGGGCATCTAAGTTATTTTAATTTAAATCTTTTAGCTAAAAAAGATATGGTTAGGGACCTACCAGCAATAGTAGAGCCCAATGGAAAGTGTGAAGCATGCATCCTAGGTAAACAACATAGGAAACCCTTTCAATTAGGGCATTCTAGGAGAGCTAGAGCACCATTAGAGTTGGCACATTCAGATTTGTGTGGTCCCATGAAGACCCCAACCCTAGGAGGAAATTTTTATTTCATGACACTCATAGATGACTATAGTAGAAAAATCTAGGTGCATTTTTTGAAGAACAAATCAGATGCATTTGAGAAGTTCAAAGAGTTTAAGGCCTTGGCTGAAAAGCAAAGTGGCCACTATATCAAATTCCTTAGAATGGACAGAGGGGAAGAGTATATCTCTCAAGATTTTATGAAATTTTGCAAGTCTCATGGTATTCAGAGACAACTCACAACCCAATATACTCCACAACAAAATGGAGTGGCTGAAAGAAAGAATAGAACCATCAGGGAGATGGCAACAAGCATGTTAAAAGCAAAAGGTTTGTCTAATGAGTATTGGGTTGATGTTGTAGCAACAATGGTCTACACCTTAAATAGGTGCCCCACAAAGGTCGTTCGTGATAGGATCTCACAAGAAGCGTGGATGAAATGCAAATGAAGTGTTGAGCATTTGAAAATATTTGGATGTGTGGCATATGCAATCATCCCAAAAGAGAAAAGGCAGAAATTTGATGACAAAGTCCCCTGAGAAAAATGCATTTTCATCTAGGATATAGTGAAGAATCAAAAGCCTACAGATTGTATAATCCCATTACCAAGAAAGTGGTAATCAGTAGGGACGTTGAATTCATTGAAAATGAGTCATGGGATGAACAGTTGATAGCAACACATGTATTTCTGCTTCAATACCTCTTGAGGATGAAGAAGCTACAGAAGGAAGATGCTCTGGAACTTTACAGCAAGGTAATAGTTCATAAAACAGCATCAACAACTCCAGAAACTTTCAGCAAGGAAGTTTATCTGGAAACTTCCAACATGGCAGATGCTCAGAAATTTATAGTAGCAGTCTTCTTCATCAGTCTAGCAGTCAAGCAACTCTAGAAATTCTGATCCTACACTTGCATCATTGATGCCACAAAAGACTAGAAGTGTAAGGGAAATTTATGATAGCGTAAGGTATGATGACTTTGATGAAAATTCAGATTTTTCTATGTTTTCTTATAGTGATCCAATGTATTTTGAAGAAGCTATGAAGGAGAAAAAATGATGTAATGCCATGGATGAAGAGATGGATGCTATAGTGAGAAACAAAACATGGGAGCTCACTGATTTACCCAAAGGGAAATCAATCATTGGAGTTAAGTGGGTCTATAAGACCAAATGTACTATTGATGGTAAGATTGAAAGGCATAAAGCAAGGCTGGTTGTGAAGGGATACAAACAGTAGCCTAGAAGAGACTATGATAAAACATATGCACCAGTTGCAAGGCTGTAAACAGTGTGGGCAGTCCTAGCAATTGCAACCCAGTACGAATGGAAAGTATTACAAATGGACATGAAATCAACCTTCTTAAATGGAGTGTTGAAAGAAGAGGTGTATGTGGAGCAGTCGCCTGGCTACGAAGTTCCAAGGAAAGAAGACAAAGTCTACAGGCTCCGAAAAGCTCTTTACAGGCTGAAGCAAGCACCACAGGCGTGGTACATAAGAATTGATTCGTACCTTCTAAGTAATGGCTTTAGAAAAAGTGGTAGTGAGCCCACACTCTACATCAAGGCATCCAATGGTGAAGTTCTTATTGTTGTTTTGTATGTAGATGATTTAATTTTCATAGGAAATAGTAATATTTTCATTGCTGATTTCAAAGAGGTGCAATGAAAAATGAGTTTGAAATGAAAAACCTAGGTTTGCTAAAATATTTCCTAGGCATAGAGGTCCAACAAACAAATCATGGAATCTTTATTTCACAAACAAATTATGCTAAACAAATCTTGAATATATTTAGAATGTTGGACAACAAACCAGCCCCAACCCCAATAGTTACAAGTCTGAAATTAAGCAAAGAGGATAGTAGCAATAATGTTAACCCAACTCTCTATAAGAGCATGGTTGGAAGCCTCATATATTTGATAGCAACAAGACCTAATTTGATGTATGTGGTAAGCCTAATTTCTAGGTTCATGGAGCAACCTAAGGACACACACTGGAAAGTAGGAAAGATAATTCTAAGGTATGTCAATGGCACGAAAGGCTATGGCATTATGAACACTGCCTCCAATGAGTTTCAATTGGTTGGGTACATAGACAGTGATTGGGTAGGAAATGTAGATGACAGGAAGAGCACTTCGGGATATTTGTTCCACATGGGTTCAGGAGCAATATCATGGGCATCAAAGAAGCAACCCATAGTCTCTCTCTCCATAGCCAAAGTGAAGTACATAGCAGCAAATGCAGCAGCATGTTAGGCTATTTGGCTTATAAGAATCCTTGTAGATTTGAATGAGCAACAAGAAGATGGTACAACCATATTTTGTGACAATGTGTCTTCTATTGCATTTACTAAGAAACCCGTCTTTCATGGACGAAGCAAGCACATCAAAATCCACTACCATTTCATAAGGAAGTTGGTGGAGCATGGAGAGATTCAACTTCATTATTGCAAATTTGAGCAACAACTCGCTGATATTTTCATAAAGGAATTATTAAAAGAACCCTTTGAATGCCTAAGGAATAGACTTAGTATGTAGGAATGCTCTAGAACTTTAGTTCTGGAAAACATAGAAAAGCGCAACATAGAAAAGCGCAGATGCTCCAGAACTTTGGTTCTGGAAAACACAGAAAAATGCAACACAAAAAAGTGCAGATGCTCTGGAACTTTGGTTCTGGAAAACATAGAAAAGCACAGATGCTCCAAAACTTTAGAAGATAGTTCCAGAATACAGAACAGATGCACACAGGCTTGCTCCGGAAACTTTGCGTCGGTGCTCCGAAACTTTTGGTCCGTTGCTCCAAAAGTTTTCCAGAGTGATGAAAAACATAAACTCTTGCACCGAAAACTTTGCTCCAGAAGTTTTGCTCCAGAAGTTTCAAATGATGATGAAGAGCATAATGGCTCAAGATTAAGGGGGGGTGTTGGAATTCGTAATCCTGAGCTGCAATGGGAAAATGCATTAAATGCCCCATCAGATGAAATCAAATTTGGACTATTCCCCCCTTTCCATGTCTGACCACCATGCTAGCCAGTTAATATTTGGCAACAAATTAATTGTGGTGGTTGAATTTGAATTGGGCACTAGATTTTGGAAAGGAAACAAAAGACAAAAGAATAGAATGTTTGTTTAGAGAATGAGACATAGACAAAAAAAAATTTACAGCAACAAACAAGGGAATGTTCAGTAGAACACAGAACTACTGAAAGTGAAAGTTAAGGAGAACATGTAGTAGCAGAGAACATTGACAATGCTCCAATGCTCCGAAATGTCTCCACCACACAGCAGCACAAAGAAGGAAGATGCGTCGGAATAAGTACAATTTTTGTATGAGAATGTAGAGAGCTTTTGCTCTGAGTTTTTGTCAGTAATCCTTTTGGTGAATGAATGAAATCGAATATATATATTATTTATGTCTCCTTGTGTTTGTCTCCTTTATTGTTGTGCATGTTTTCATTCTTTACCCACTGTAGTTGGGTTTATTTTCCCAACAAAAAGAAGTAAATATAAAAGGGTTAAAAAATCAAAGTAGATAGATTCCATCTTACTTGTGAAAAAATAGAGCACACAATTCATCTATACAATACTATTTAAACTTGGTTAAAAATAAATAACAACCATTCGACAGAGGATAAGCACTAAACTGTAAACAACTAAACTTTGAATGAGTGGAGACAGAAAGAAATACAAGACCTTTTTGAGTTAGACTACATTGCGGAAATTCAACCAAGAAGGTTAAAATTCCATTAGAGATAGTCAATTGGCCAAATCCCATGAATTATTTCTTGAATTCTTACGAAGAGGCTTTCCATGATTAGATTTTTTATTTTTGGTTTGGTTAATGAGCATTAGAACTGCATACCTTGAGATGTAGGGAGTCACTGTTGCACTTAAAATAGACTTTGACGAGCAAGAGACCTTCGTCATGCATGCGCTAAATGGATTTTAGTTTTTGTTTTATTCAATTGCAGTTTGTAAGTTGTGTTGATAAGCATATTTTTTTTTCAAGCAGAGAGGTGATGTTCAAATAGAACTAAATCTTGGTTCCATCATGGCGATTTGATTCCATATTTCTCATACATGGTTACAAGGGTGTTTGCAACTACTACATTTATAACGGAGAAAGCTATAAAAGAAAAGCTCAATAAAGGAAAGCAGAAAAAAAAAAAGCTAAGGATAAGATGCCATAGGCATCGAACTGCTAAGAAACCAAAGCTAAAACAAGGAAATTTTTGCATTATGTAATATGCTTTAAAATTTGATTTAAAAGCATAAATCTATTGATAAATATTTTGCTTTGCAGTGGGTTAGTAGACATCAATTTAAATGGAGAGAAAAAAAATGTACTTATACTCGTTGATGTCATTGTAATAGGTCTCTCAGCATAAATATATATATTTTTATTTCAAAGGTTAAATGACGTCAAAAACCCATGAATAGAAAATAAATTTATCTAATACTATAAAAGGTGTTGCCCCTACCTGGGCCATGATTTGTTTTCTCCATAGATTTCAATATATTTCTTTGCTTCCAATCTAGGCAGATTGGTGTACCATCCATATTCTAGATTGAATGATTACTAGATATAAAATTTTCATATTACAATATATATTGTTGGTTGTTTTTACTATAACTAGGTTGGTCTTCTAATCTACCTATGGAATTTCCAATTCCAATCAAGGGTAGCTTGAAGGACCTGGACCAACTGAAGAGGATTTTAAAGACCTCCTACACTTTGGGCTTTGCAAGACCTGAGAGGGTGATCCCTTAATGCGTTTATAACCTCTACACCATTATCATAAACGACATTAACAACAATAGATAATCTCATTTAATAGCTCAACATAATAGAATAATACCAAATAGAATTGGTTGTTCATCAATAATATCAACTATTTGGAGCATGAGATAACTACAACACATAGGGATGTAAAATGATTTTGAATTTATAAAATGTTTCTGAGATGCACTAAGTTGCAAGATAAATTAGTGCCTAATTCTGGGCCATGGAGTCAAACGTACATAAAAAGAATTCATCAGCAAATGGCATTCAACCAGTGGATTTAAATTGCTAATGTTTTGTATCAACTATTAGTGTCTTACACCAACAATCCCACTCCTATTATCAATCAAACTCTCTTTACCAAATCCAACCTGCACACTTTGAAATCACTGTTATCTGCTCAAAGTATTTAACCATTTCTTTGAAATAGACCCATAAACAAATAACACAATCTCATGAAATTTGAGATGAAAAACTCAAAGATACTTTGTATTATTGAATTCATATGATTAAACTATACAAGTATGGAGACAATTTGAATATATTCATGAATGTGCACAAACTTTCATGATTTATTTGCATAAATTGGCTATATTTACTCATAAAATCAAAAATTACAGCTTACAAACTCAAGAAATGACTCGAACTGATTGGGAAGTGCCATCTGGAATCCTCTTCATCGTTGATCCACAGCAGAAAAGCCTCTCTCCTCTATCTACAACAAACTTTTCCTCTTCATCCGTTTGCACCAAGTTGCCCAGCAACAAAAAATTTGACCATGTGATGAAATTCACTCCATCACTCTATTGCATAAAAAATTGCCTCCTTGCTCATGAAAAACTCTTATTTCTGCCTTTTACATTTATTGTGGCTACACATTTAAATTTACATATTCACTTTATACTTTACCTCTAGTTATTAAAGTTTTCCAACTTTAATATTTGAGCTTTGACCTTATTTTTATTCCCTGTGCTATTATATTATGTTTGAGCCAATAAAATATTCAACACAATGAATATTTATTCACCTTATAAAATATTCCCATGCATATTCACTTTCATGTGCATTATTTTACCTTTATCAGATAATTCTCCATTTACCAATGTTTGCATTTTAACTCCTCATGGGCAAAGCACATTACCTTGTCTGATATATTTTTCCTTTTAAATGCCCTTGGCCCACCTCACTCCTTAAAATGAATTATTTTAAAAAAGATGAGGCACATTAAAAAATAAAATTATCGGGCAATTGCTTTTAATTTCACGGGCCCCTCTTTCACCTCTCGGCATATTCCATTAGAATTCTCATTGGGCATCATTCACCCCTTTTATTTTAAATGTTTTGCTTTTGAAATGTGAGCCTTTAATAATTCCATCGGTATAATGGAAATACACCTGTGCTTTCATTTTTCCTCCTGGGCCCACCACAAGCCACGTGGCGTCAGCCCACTGTTTCGCGGGAATTAAAGAGTGAGCAACTTTATCTCACAAAATGGCGGGGAATGGCTAGGATGTGGCTACATTCTATTCTTCTTTGACAACCATTGATCTTGTTTCATCTCCATTTTGTGCCCTAATTTTTGTTCATGCTCGCATCCTCTCTGCAATTTCTTCTATTTGTTCATGGTGGCGCCTCTTCAGCATACCCATTTTGTTTTATTCAGTTGCCATCTCTATTCAATACGTGCCCACTGTTTTATTTTGTCCTAAATTTCTTCTCTGGCTATAGCGACCATTACCACAATGAATCCATCGAGCTCTATTAACACTCCTTTTAGCTGGGCACAACTACCTTTGAAAAAGGGTTTCTAAAACATTTAACACATACATTTTTTGCATACAATGGTTTCATGCATTTACTTCTCCAATCATTATGTTTTGATTGTTGACCATACCCTATCAGTGGTGTGACATTCCTAATGGCATCCTCTTACCAATGAATAGCCATCGAGCCTCCTCTGGCATGGGTTGTTACCTACATTTGCTTGAAACGTTCTAAAACCTTTCCAACAAACATTGTCTAAGGACTTTTCAACATAACCATCTTATACAACGCATATCAGGTGCCTCCATTCAGTGCATAGGAAATTTACTTTATGCATCTGCTTTAAAGTATTTGAGGCCTCTTCAACAAATATGTTGTGGCAAAATTCCAATTCAATGTTGTTGCTACTTATTCGAAATGTGTTGCCTCAAACTCTTCTCTGACTGTGCCAATCCTTTGTTAACATTTGATTGAAATTTAAGTGATTTTGCAACAAACTAATATGTACCTTGTAGTAGCTAGGACATTCCATTTACTTTAATATATTGTCTTTGTGCTTTGAAGAATATTCATACACTGTTCAAATCACGCATATCTTCAACAAATTCCTTAAAGTTTCTAAGGCATTTTCAACAATCAATTGGTGTTGGCTAATATTGCACTTCTAAAGGTGTCCCCTGTAAGCTCTGATGGAAGTTCCATTCACTAGTTCGATGGCTGCCTTTATTGAGGCCTTCTTTTCTATTTCGCCTAGCAATATGGTTGTTGCCCATGCTCTAATTACACTCATCTGCAAAACTTTGCAATTTTTTACAACAAAACCATTGTTGTGTGTATCATGCAAAGATTCATATAGGCAGCCCCATGTTTACTTCAATATGGTTGGGGACTTTACAACATATCCATTTTATGCAATGTGTGCTCTTCATTTTCATTGTCACACCCTTTCAATAAACACATTTTGTTTAAAAAAATCTCTGCAACCCCTTACAATGCATTCACCCTGTGAATAAAAATCTCAGAGGGAATCCATTTAAATTATAAACCATGGTTGTCAAACAAAGATATGTATTTCAAGTAATTAGGAAGTGTTATGCCTTGCATAACCACCCCACTTTGATCTGGATCAAAATGGGTCCCCTTTCTTTTTCGTCTTTTTCTCTTTTGCCTTTGGTTTTTTGCCTTAGGTGTTTTCCTTTCAAAGTCCTGTCGGAGGTGGAACCAGGACCAATACCGTACTTGGAAATTCCTTCTAGGTTTTGGTCTTGTTTCATCCCCGGTTACGGTTCCAACTGTTCTTTGCCTTCTCCCTTTGTTCTTTGTCGGAGTCGAGTCCAGGATCGAATCAGAATGTTGAACTTTCTCAAAGTGCCTCATTCGGGTCCCGTCCCGAGTCCTACCCCACCTTTTCTTCCCTCTTTGTTGGTCTTTGTCAATAAATGTCCTTTGCCTTAACTTTCTTTTCGGTCTTGGGCATTTTCTTTTTCGTTTTGGCAGACCCGGAACCAGAACTGGGTCCGAACCCGAGAACTTCCTGAAAGTTCCTGGTTCGGATTTAGTCCTGATCCCGATTCTGTGTTTTTGGTTCTTTCACTTCTGGTTTCCTCTGTTTTGGTTGTGGGGTTTTCCTTCCCCTTTCTCTTTCTTTCTATTCCTTTCTTTTCCTCGTTTCAGGTGACATCAGAGGCGGGTTTGGAATGGAATCCGAACCTGAAACTTGGAGGCTTCCTTAAAGTTTTTGGTTCGGATTTGGTTCCGACCCCAGTTCTGTCTGTCGTTTCGCTCCGGCTCTGCCAGTGTTTTGGTTGCCATCCTTTGCATTTTGGGTTTCTTCACGAAAGTGGGGTCGGTTCGGGGTGTGAACTTGGAAATTTTGGTTATTTCCCTGGCTCATCCCCACCCCGACCCCGGTCCCAATTCTAGTTTCTATTTTGGTTCTGCCCCCACCAGAAGTAAGTCTTTCCTTACGAAGTATGGTAAAGTAGGAAGTGTTATGTGTAAGTTTGAGTGGGACATTTTCATGATTTAAAAGACTAATAGAGACCTAGTTTTGCAAGATAAAGTCATGTGCATGAGGATATTTCTTAAGGATCTCGACAAAAGGTCTTGCCGACCTAATGGGGTCTCACCGACATGCTTTGTGCCCTCAGTGTGACGCGTTTGAGTTCGCCGAAACGTCTTCCCAACTAAGGCTGGTCTTGCTGATGGTCTTTGCGAGATTGGTATTACCTTTGTGGCTCGTTGAAACATTTCACCGACTGTCCTAGGCTACATCGACAACTTATAGAAGAACGGATTGGGGTAGGAGGAGCTCGCAGAGAAGGAGGGGCATGCGCCAGGAGGTCTCAGCGAGATGTAGGAGTCTCGGCGACACTCTGGGAGCGAAAGAGAGGCATGTCGGTATAACTGAAGAGGGGTCTCCCCGACATAAAAGGTCGCCAAAGAATGATGAATTCGGCGAAGGATAAAACTTTCAGTGTGATGTTTGGTCGAAAGGTCTGAGGTCACAGCGACAACAGGAGGTCTTTCCGAGAGCCTAATGTCTCACTAACCCAGTGTAAAGGGGGGGTCTATCAGGTGTCTTTGGTGAGAGAATCAGTATGTTACAACGACAAAGGGATGAGCTAGTAAAGCTTTCACCAAGGCATGGGGTGTCTATAGGAAGTCTTCCCGATAAGGGGAGGTTACAGTGAAACGCATATAACAAAAGATTTCATTTCAGTGCAACTGCGGGAGGGTCTTGGCGACACCGAAATTTGGCGAAATGAAATGAATGTGGTGGGAGGTCTCACCGATGATCCAAAGTCACACCAATGATAAGGATCAATAGAAGGTTGTGATGTCGATATAGGGTCCTAGCAAAGAATATAAGTCTCCCCGACATAGAACAAAGTGGCATCAGCGAAGGGTTATGCTTTCGCCACAGGGTCTTGTCGAAGGAATGAAGTCACACCGAAAGGAAATGAGCTCGGGGAGAAAGCGGGGGTTCGCTGAAGGATTGGAGCTTCACCATGTGGTCTCAGCGAAGGGTTGGTGTCTCACTGACATACGATATTGATCGGACCACCATTGACTACCCGGGAAGCTCGCGTGACACAGGCCCGACTGATCACAAAGAAATTTGCAGGATGCAAGCGATGTGGGATCCTTCTGAGATCATGAGCCAGTGGACCAGCTTAGGAACTATGATATCTGGATTTGAAGAAGAAGCTCGGTGCTCTGCTTCCATGGGAGCGGTCAACGTGCAAAACAAGTAGAGAGCTGAAGGTAGAAGATAAAGCCGTAAAAAAAGGGGACAGCTGTGAGATCTGTCGGCAGAGGTAGCTCGACATTAATGATGATACTTTAGGGCACTCAAAGTAGCTCCGCTAGAGTTCAAAGTTGAACATGGAGGTGTGGGAGTTATGACGGTAGCTGCAAAAGATCTGCAGAGCACCTCAGGGGACAATCTTCACCGACATAAGACAACAAGGATTCAGATTTATTATAGAATCCACTTTTGTTAAAGATCTAGCCGCCGACTTCCTGACACCACGAGATATTTTGTAAACCCTAAAAATGGGTGCCGACATTCTTCTCAGGGAGACGTATATATGGCATTCTTGCCTCTTTGAAAAAGGGGGTTTTTTCTAGAATTTTAGTGTTAGCACTTCTAGATTAGAACTTCTAGGTTTAGATAACTGTTTAGAGCTAGAACTGTTAGGAGTTAGTCAACTAGCAGAAGGAGATTGAGTTGCATCTTGATTCTCAATAATGAGAGCTTCTCCTGTCTTCTTAGTTAGCAGTTAGATTTCAGTACAAATTGTAATGTATTTTCAAAGTTCTTCTAATGTAGATGGAAGTAGTCTGAAGACAAAGGTTTTATGTACATTGGTGATTGTGCCAGATTTGTAAATGTTGCTTATCTGTCTAACCCACAATAGAAGCAACCAGATTCGAATCTACTTCATATTTTGTTCCAAAATGATATTTAACTAAAAGTAATCATCTAATTTTGAAAGCTTTCAAGGAATGAAATCTCATTTTGTGTTTTTCTTAAATGGTAGTTTATAATCAGTTGTTAAAAATCAACACTATGAATGAATGATACTGTGTGTTAATCACAAGTTAATTTGTTCTTCAGTTTTAGTTTACAAATTCCTTGAAAGGCAATAAGTCTGGTTAAATTGGATGAACTATTATTCTTTTTCTGTTCCAAAAACCCTAATCCATCTTTTTTATATTTCTTTAAAACCCCTGGTTAGAATAGGTTTTATTTCATGCTTGATCTTAGAACAATCTAGAAGCCCAACACCAGTAGGCCCCTTAAATATTACTTCCGCATTGGCCACTGAGTAACATCAGCACAGTTGAGACCCAACTACCAAGACCTTGGGAGCTAAGGCATGCATGTGTTGCCTTTCTCTTTCAGGAGAAGCAGAGTAGCAATATTCTGCTTGCATTGTTGTGGTGCCAAAATCGCCATCAATAGGAACTAGTGCTAGAAGGAGGGCCAGAAGGGAAAACTGGATAAAGTTGGGTCATCTTCCCCAGAAAGGCCCCACAGAGTTCTTTGGTCAACTGGGAATCCATCATCCTTCATAGAACTCAAGACCCCAACAAGACATAAGTATCACAGAACTGGGGCAACCATCATACCACCCTTATCAGCTCCACTCACTCCACCAGGATTTGCACCAATACCTCAGTGGATACCCGTTAATCCATCCGCAAATTCATCTCAATTATCATCACAACTGATTCAACCCATACGATAGCTAGCTCAACCACCACCATCATTACCAATGGCTTTCTTTCAGAATAATCCCTCTCCATTGGGGACTATCCCTGGAGGTTTTCACGATATGCCCAAAAACCTTGAGAAATTTTGCCCTAAGTACATCCATGGTGAATCGCGAAGTGCTGAAGAGCACATACAAGCTTTCAAGAATGCTTGCACAAGAGCTCAAATAGCTCACCACGATGTAGTTTGCAGATTGTTCCCTTACTCCTTAGGGGATATGGCATATAATTGGTACCTTAACCTTCCTCAAGGTTCCATTCTAACTTGGACACATTTGGAAAATGCCTTCATTAACCAGTTCAGGGTGTATGTGGACCCAACTCTTTTATATCATCAGTTTGCTATTATAAGGAAGGAACCAGGTGAATCTTTTCCTTTATTCAATACTAGGTTCCAGCGAATGTATAGGAGATTATAAGATCCCTATCTGGTTACTGAGAACAGCGCTATCCAGGCATATTTTTAGGTTATAGACCCTTTGCTAGGTTTGTTCTTACAAAGGACATATCCAACAGCTGACATTGATTCTCTACCCAAAGTCTATCATTTAGCTATTAAGCTACAACAGCAAGTTAGTTCTCAACAAGGAAGTCTGGGAGGAGGTTTCCCTTCAATGGGATATCAGATGCATAGCTCAACTCATCTATTCAACACTGTCCCAGGGATGTCTCCTTCCCACTATGGGCCTATGTCTGAATTGGAAACCTAACCACCTATCCCATTCTTTGCTATGGGAACTTCTAATCTCTTTCAACAACCACAGGTTCCTCAAGGTTCCCAAGGTCATCATAACCAAATGGGAACATCAAATCATAGTGATCAGCCACATGTTGTTAAGAGTGCAGAAAGTGAGAAGACAGTTTAGCTTACCAACGAGGTAGAGACCCTGAAGAAAACATTGTCTCAAGTTACCAATGACATGGCTCAACTATAGTAAACCCTTCCCAAAACCAGGGAAACTACCCCAATCAGAGCAACAATAACCAGGGTACTTATCAGAGCAACAACAACTACAACCAAAGGGGTTATCAAATCCAGAACAGAGGGTATAATCAACGCCCAAATAACAATAGGAAATGGAATACAGGGCCTAATAACGGTGGAGTCCCTCACAACTATCAAGAAAATGAGGAGAGAACACATACTACAAATGTGGCTGACCTCAACTTCATGTCCAATTGGTGCAGATTGCATGATACGACAACCCATTCTGAGGTAAATTGTCCTCAAATGGAGAAAGTCGTCAAGATGGCACACAAAGATGCTCGCACATTATAGGGGAATTCACACAAAGAAGGTGACTCGGTGGATACCGCAATGACTTATGAGCTCTTTGAGGAGGAGCCCTCATTCCCAAGGCAAGAAGAGAATGAACCCGAGGAGGATTCATATGATGTCCAAGCTTTTCAAATGAAGGGAGGACACTTCCTAAGAAATTAGGGTAAGGGGCCATTCACTACATCAGCACCTCCTAATCACATGGTGCCTCCAAATCAAAGGGCTGATAATAATCCTCCTCCGCCACAAGGCCCACCTGATCTCCATAACAAGGGTAATCCCTCTGTAGTTTTCAAAAGTAATTCAAGTTATAATGCAGAATTTGACATTATTTCTGAGATGCAGAAACAGAAAACTTCTTTGTCATATTTTGACATTTTAAAGTGGTGCCCTGCCCAAAGGGAAATAGTACTAAAAGCCTTGGAGCAAGCTGACAAGTTGAAAGGAAAGAGTAAGGTGGCACTTGTTGGGGACGTGAATGTGGCCTTATACAGAACCAAGGTGGGTACTCCACCTTTTCTTTTAAGTTTAAGAATTTCTGGCAAGAACTTACATAACTGTTTATTGGACTTGGGGCCTTCAAGAAATGTCATGCCATTTTCTATATGCAAGAAGTTAGGATTAAACCCTATTCAAACCAATAAGAAAGCCATTCAACTAGACAAAACAAAGGTCAATGTAGTGGGGGAGTTAAAGAACATACATGTCCAAGTTGGCTCTGATCCTGGGATCCTTACCAACATAGATATTCAAGTGGGAGATATTCCCGAGACCTATGGTATGCTGCTAAGCCGAGATTTGATAAAAAATTTAGGGGGATATCTTGCTCTTGAATTCTCACATATGTGGCTATCATGGAAAGGGATTCCTAATCAAATTAGGATTGAAAGTGAGCCTCGCCTTAAGCATATCACCACTGAGTATGATTGTCTCAATGAGGTGGCCTGCTTTGAGACTGAGATGGAGGTTTATAAGCAAGAAAAAATTATGACCTTATCGGTTCTCAATCCCAAAGACATGTCAAAACTGAAGTGTCTTGATGCTACAATTAATGGAAATCAACAGGCCCTGATTAGAAAGCTGCAACAAGACCAACTAGTCTTAGGGGCAGATATAGATCTGCAAAGCCTCCTACTTCCTAATTGGTGCAGGATACATTATCAAACTCATTCTGAGTTGGCTTGCCAACCTTGCATCGACATTCTAAATCATGTTTCTAAAACTAAGGAAGCTAGCTCAAGTTGCCCTAAGGCCATTGCATACTGCTTCTCATTTGAGGCCAAGGAAGCAACTATGTTAACCAGGGATACAATACTTTCAAAAGAAATCTCTTCTCAAATCAAACCTACTCTAGACACATGCCCAAATCAACATACTGATGAGGAGTAGCCCTAAGATCTGCTTGACACCCCTGTGTTTACAAATGAAACAAAACCCAAGGGGTTAACTAAAGACACTAGTGATGGTCAGAAGGATAGTCATGGATCAGATGCTATAACTAAATATGAATCGAAAAGCGTGCCTAAGGAACTTACAGAACAACCTTCCCTTATACCTAAAGTAAAAGATCAAGGAGTCCCACATCTAGCTCATTCTACTCAAGCACCCATAACAGCTTCAAAACAATCAGCCTCAGCCCACGATCAGCTATGGACCCTTACCTTTGATGGATCCAAGTCCAAGACCGGTTGTGGTGTTGGAATTGTGCTAACCAGCCCAAAAGGGAAAGTTTTTTTTGCTTCTTATAGGCTACAATTCGGGTGCACTAATAACATAGTTGAATATGAAGCCCTAGCTTGAGGATTAATGTTTGCACATAAGAAGAGGGTCATTGCCTTGGTAGTCAAGGGAGATTCGAAAATAGTAGTCAAGCAAGTTCGTATCCAATATACATGTCACAATAGAAGGCTTGCTGCATATAGAAATAGGGTATGGAACCTGATCAAATACTTTGATGCCTTTGGGATTAGTCTCATCCCAAGAGAAGAAAATTAGGTAGTCGATTCACTGGTTGTTGCTACAAGCACCTTGGAACCTATGCAAGGCTCCAAATTCAAAAGATTCTCAGTGGAACTGATGTCCACCCAGCTGTTCTTGACAATATTAAGAATTTCCAAGTCTTTGATGATGATCGGCACATTCTGGCATTCTTAGCAAGCTCAGATGTCTTTGAAGGGAAAATTATTGATGAGTCTAACAGAGATCAAGGGGATTGGAACCCTGAAGAATGTGATATAGAACGGGTCCTTAATCTGAAAAGTAATAACATTCCCAAGGGAATGGTTGCTCTAGAGAGAATCTTTGACTCAGATCCGAAGGCTCGAGAGAAGGCATCAGCTGAAGAAAAGGGAGGCGGATATGAGACAGTTAACCTAGCTAACTCGGGCCCTGAAAGGAATGTCTACATATGGAAGGCCTACCCTGAAGCAATCAGGGAAGACATATTGATGGCACTAAAAAAGGATATTGCTGCGATAGCTTGGGGATACAAAGACCTACAAACATTTGATGCTTTGGTTATGACCCACACTATCCCTTTGAAGCCCAAAGCTAAACCCTTCAGACAGAAGCAATGCCCTATCAATGCTCTGATTGAACCATTGATCTATAAGGAAGTTCAGAAATTGCTATCTACGAGGATAATCTTCCTTGTGCGCCATTCAACTTGGGTGGCTAACTTAGTCCCAATTCGTAAGAAAAATGGGGAGATCAGACTATGCGTGGACTTCAGATTTCTGAATGGAGTTTCAGAAAAGGATAACTACCCACTCCCTTTCATGGATGAGGTATTGCAGACTATTAATGGATCTCAAATGATGTCATTCTTGGATGGTTACTCAGAATACAATCAGGTTATGGTTGACTTTGAGGATAGGATGAAGATGACTTTCACCACCAAGTGGGGGACATTTGCATACAGGAGGATGCCTTTCGGTCTAATAAATGTTGGAGCAACTTTCCAGCGTGCCATGGACATAGCTTTCAAGGACCTAATTGGAAAATGAATTATTGTTTACATAGACGACCTGACAGTGTTCTCCAAAGATTGATTGAACTACGCTACAGACTTAGCCAAAGTTCTTCAAAGATGCATCAAATATGGAGTTTCCTTAAATCCCAAAAAGTGTGTGTTCAGAGTTTCTGAAGGGAAGCTCTTGGGACACATAATTTCAAAAAGAGGAATAGCCATCGACCCAGATCGAGTTGATTCCATTCTCAAGATAGCCATGCCAGGAAGCAAGAAGGAGATGAGGTCTTTCTTTGGAAAGATCAACTTCGTAAGGAAATTTATTACAAGCTTTGTAGAGATTGTAAAGCCATTAAATGAGATGATGAAGAAGGATGCCAAAATAGAGTGGAGTGATGAGGTGAAGGCTGCATTTTCTCAAGTCAAGCGATCCATTTCAGAAGCTCCAGTCCTTACTAGCCCTGACTACTCGGTACCATTTTATGTTTATTCTTTTGCCTCAGAGCATTGTTGTGCGGCTGTTCTAACTCAGCGAAAAGAAGAGGGGGAAGAAAGGCCAATTTCTTTCATGAGCTCTCCATTCAAAAATGCTGAAGTAAAATACCCACCTCTTGAGAAGCAAGATGGTTCAAGCTGTTAAAAAATTCAGGCACTACATCCTTCGAAGCCAAGTCATTGTTGTGGTTCCTGATGCCGCTGTCAAGTCTCTACTAATGTAGAGCAAACTGGGAGAAAGAAGAGGGAAATGGATGGCCATCTTGCAAGAGTTTGATTTAGAGATACACCCTATGAAACTTGTCTGAGGTACTGGTTTGTCTGAATCCATGGATGATGCTAGTAACAATGTTATTTTTCAACAATATACTACTCAGTCCTTCTCAAACGACCCATGGTATGCTGATCTCATTTCTTTCATGCTTAATAACCGGTGTCCGGAGGGAATGAATGCCACTCAGAGGAGAGCCCTTAGACTGAAAAGCTCACAATACATGCTCAAAGGGGGGCTCTTATACAAAAATAATTTTGAAGGAATGTATTTAAGATGCCTTGATCATCAAGAGGCTAAACATGTGATCTATGAGTTTCATAGGAAGCATGGAACGGGTCATGGATCTGCCGATTCGCTGGCACACCAGATCCTCCAATCTGGTTATTACTGGCCTTTTGTATTCAAGGATGCACATCAACATGTGAGAACATGTCACATGTGCCAAGTTTCTGCACCAAGGGAACGCCATTCAGCTATGCCACTACAGCTCATTTATGAGGTAAGGCCCTTTGCCCAATGGGCATTGGATTTCATTGGGGTTATCAACCCAAACTCTACTAGAGGGCATAAATTCATCTTGACTGCTACTGACTACTGCATAAGATGGACAGAGGCTATACCCTACAAAAACATCACAACGAAAGTAGTGATCAAGTTCCTCACCGAATACATCACTGCAAGGTTTGGGGTACCTTACGCTCTGGTATGTGACAATGGTTATGCTTTCTCTTCTGCTGAGTTTATTTATTGGCCCTATAATCACAAGATTGTCTTGAAGTATTCGTCAAATTATTACCCACAAGGCAATGGAGTTGCAGAGTCTACTAATAAGAATCTCTTAGGGGTGATTAAGAAACTATTAGAACATAACAATAGAGTCTAGCATACCCAGCTTAGATTTGCATTGTGGGCAGATCAGACTAGGATTAAGGCTACCTTAAACACCTCACCATTCAAGCTAGTATATGGCCAAGAGCTTGTCTTTCCCATCCATCTGCAAATACTTATCCTTGAGTTCATGCAAAAATTTTACTCCAAGGACAGTAGGATAGAAGTCAAATTAGCTGCTTTGTTGAAGTTAGAAGAGCAGAGAGATGTGGCCCTACAACATTTCTTCAGGCATCAGGCTATTGTTAAACGTTGGTTTGACAAAAGAGCTAAGCTAAAAGCTTTTAGGATATCTGACCTCGTATTATTATGGGACAAATCCAGTGAAAAGAAAGGCAGACATCAAAAATTTGACAAACTTTGGCTGGGTCCTTATCAGATTGCTGAGATCTTAGGAGAAAATTCTTTCTGATTGAGTAGTTTAACTGGAGAACCTGTCCCCTTGCATGTCAATGGCAGTTTCTTAAACATTATTTTGAATCATGAAGTTGGCATTTTGATAGGTAGTATATTTATATAAATAATTTATGCTTGTAAATAATCCCTGTGTATAATCTTCCGCTCTTTGTGTAAATAATGTGGCTCTTGTTTGTAAATAGTTTGTTGTGTTAGAATCCAAGATCACTTGCATGCAAATGGATACCTATCACATGTAAAAGACATGCAGAACCAAAGAAGATGTTCTATAAACCTCATAGTAAAAATGCATTAAAAGAATCAATGATTACAAAAGAGATCAATCCTTATGAAGGATATCAAAAAACCCTAAATGAAACCCTAGTGTGCACACTTAATAATTAATAATTAATTAATTATTAATGTGCCTAAGTTTAGCTTAAGTAACAAAGAGGAATAAGTGACTTAATTAATTAATCAATATGATATAATTAATTAAGCATAATAACTTCTTACTCTAACACCCCCCCTTAAGATGAACTTAGGAAGAAGCTAAAACACTAGAATAAGATGCATGAAAGCAAAGATGGGTCCCGACAACTAGGCCTAATCAGGTACCCATTTACAAATGCAAGAATGGAGTAGAGAAGGAAAAACCTAGTGGGACAAAACCCCCCTACAATGAGATGACATGCTGCAAAGAAGCACTGGAAGAATTTTGTAGAGTAACACTGGAACTTGATATTGGAAAGCAAGGAAATATTCTTTTGTATACTACTGAAACCAGATGAGAGTCACTGATTGACTCAAGGAATCATGATAAAGCAACAGAAGACCCGATGCCACAGAACACTTAAAAACTCCAAACGGGAACAACTCTGGATCTAGGAAGCAGCAAGCAATTATTTAATGATGTATTACTGAAAACAAAGTGCAAAGATGCAAAATGCACTCTCCCAACTGCCAAAACATCCAAGTAATTGCCAAACAACCCATCGGGCCAAATCTGGACTAAGTGATAAACCTAGGATAGATATAGAAAAAATGCATGGACAGCAACATAGAGCTCCTCAATACCTTTCCAACGCTTCAAACGAGGTGAAAAATAGAGATCATGGAAAAAAGTTATGATTTCAAAAGTATAAAAAGTACATCTGACTTCAAAAAGCAATAAATATAAGAAAATAGTAAAATACTGAAAAATAAATAGCACCACTGGAAAGTGCTTAGAACCAACTTTCTGGAGATATCTCGTTTGCCCGATTTTGATACCGTATTCCCAAGTTATGACCAAAAGAAAAAAATTGCTCTTTTAGGGAAAATTAGGGCTAGGAGGGGCAAAGAGGTCGTACGGCCGATGACATCATGATGACGTCAGCAAGTCACTGAAAAAAATTTGATGGCCATTTGGCCATTAGGGCAAAAAACCCCCCTGCCGGAAAAGTTTTGCGGTCATCGGGTTCCTGTAACAGTGACGGAATATTCCATAGGAATCCTGAAGATTTCATTCGCCGAAAAATTTGCAAATGTTGGATTTTGAGGCATGTGGTCGCCGGATTTGTGTACACTTGCCAGAATCCTGTTGCCACTGGTAGTTCGAAATGGTAGAAAGAGGAACCCGCTGACGAGTCTACAAGGTGCCGCTGGTAAGGACTAGACCGCCGACGGTAAGGGTGAAACCTGCCATCGGCCGAATAAGCCCGCCGAGCTCTGCAAGTGGGCCATGGGCCAGCTTGGGCCTATGCCAGGGTATGGCCCTATACCCTGTGCGCAGGATTTAAAGCCAAAATAACAATTTGCTTTTCTTTCAAAACAACTTTTTGATTTAATTTTTTTGAAAAAAAAAATCTAATGAATTTTTTTGTTTTTTGTTTTACATGGGTAAAAAATATTAAAAACCTTTTTTTGAGAATCATGCATAGGGGCCGTACAAACCGTATGGCCTCTGAAACAAAAAAAAAATTCCTCAGAAGCTCCCGACACCAAAATAGGGCGTGTAATATGTCATTTTTCGTCTTTCGGACACTTTGGATCTTATGGTGAGGTCCAATCTATCTGAAAAAACACCAGAAGCTTCGCAACTCCCAGATCTGGCAAAAAAGATGCCTATGGAAACCCTTGCATTAGAAACTCACTGAAAGGCCATATCTTCATATCACAAACAGACAGCTACAGGTTTGGAGCTCTGATACCATGTTAGAATCCAAGATCACCTGCATGCAAGATGGATACCTGTCACATGCAAAAGATATGACGAACCAAAGAAATTTTTTTGTAAACCTCTCAGTAAAAATGCATTCAGAGAATCAATGATTACAAAAGAGATCAATCCTTATGAAGGAGATCAAGAAACCCTAAAATGGAAACCCTAAATGAAACCCTAGTGTGCACACTTAATAATTAATAATTAATTAATTATTAATGTGCCTAAGTTTAGCTTAAGTAAAAAAGAGGAATAAGTGACTTAATTAATTATCAATATGATATAATTAATTAAGCATAATAACTTATTACTCTAACATGTTGTTTATTTGCTTTTCTTCCTATTCTTTCCTTCTGTTTCCTTTGTTCTTTGTTTTGTTTTTGTTTTGTTCTTTGAGGTTGATTTGTTTCTTTCCATTCTCGAAGCAAGGGGTTGTTATCTGAAGCATGCTTTGGTCATTAGGAGACAAGTGGTTTAGATATTTTCAAGATCCCTGATTGGATGATTTTGTCCCCAATTCTTTGTTTCATGCTTGTTGTCAATAAAAGTTGTGGAAAGTTTTGAAACAAGGTGCTAAGTAGGTAACTCTCATCAGCTCCCCTGAATCTGTCACAAATTATCAAGATCATCTCCTCCTGCAATGGTATATTTGTCCTAGGATGGCAATGTTGTAAGACTTGAGTGAAAAATCCAATTTTCCAAGTGTTGTCATGAGGTCCATGGTAATTTTCAACCCAGATCAGATGTTAAACATTTGACATATTGAAAGGAAAAGAGAACTAAATGAAATATTTGAAACCTCAAAAAAGAAGAAGAAAAGAATTATCAAAAGAAAAAGAGGATTCAATATGAATGGGTGATTCCAATATCTCTACCGGGGCTATGGACACCCAACTGGCAGTAGAGCAATGTTGTGGAAAACTAGAGGTATCTTCATATGGGCTATGGACGCCTGACTAGCAACGGAGCAATGCCCAGGATATCATTGCACAACAGCTAAAATAAAATCAACTCATGTAGCTCAAATCTTGCACATTGTTATTCAAAAGATGAAGAAAATTTTAGAAGAGAGTGATGCACAAACAAGTACACACATAGATTCAGGGGGTAGCCTTTGATTGACTTTGCATTTGAGATTCTAGCTCAACCTTGCTATAACTGACCCAGTTGGAGTTGTGATGTTCATGAACCAGGAGTTCTAGGTAGCTAAATCCTTCAGATTCTTGAAAATGGTTAAACCATTTTTCTAGCCGAGTCGCCATTTGTTATGCCTTGCATAACCACCCCACTTTGATCTGGATCAAAATGGGTCCCCTTTCTCTTTTTTGTCTTTTTCTCTTTTGCCTTTGGTTTTCTGCCTTAGGCGTTTTCCTTTCAAAGTCCTGTTGGAGGCAGAACTGGGACCAATACCTGACTTGGAAATTCCTTCTAGGTTTTGGTCTTGTTTCGTCCCCGGTTTTGATTCTGACTATTCTTTGCCTTCTCCCTTTGTTCTTTGTTAGAGTTGGGTCTGGGACCAAATCGCAATGTTGAACTTTCTCAAAGTGCCTCGTTTGGGTCCCGTCCCGGGTCCAACCCCACCTTTTCTTCGGGTAAGTGCACCAAAATGGTCCCACTTTCGTGGCCAAACTAACAAATAACGTGTGCGTGTTATAACGCGCATGCGTTATAACACGCACGCGTTATAGTTTTCTTTGAAAATTTGCTTTGGTATTTGCCTTGGAATACCAACCCAAAGGCTTGGAGGGCATTCCCAAAGACTAGAGACGTGTTTTTTCAAAATTCAACAAATTTTCACATAATCGGGTTCGTGCTCACCATCAAGATTGCATCTGGTTCAATATCAAGAAAATCGAACACATGGGTAATGTTAGGTTCTTTATTAGCTTTCCAACGATGTAATTTTTTCACTTTCTAACAATGTTAAGCCTTTCATCCATAATTTATTTTTTGTCCTTTTTTTCTTCGGTGTTTGTTTATTTTTTAAGCTATAAATTAACGCTCATGAAATTTGAAATAAATTATATTTTTAGAAACTAGACTCCATTCTACAATTTTAAAAATAAATTTAAAAAAAATCTATTAGTTTCAAAAAAATTTAGGGGGAGCACGGCCAAAATTTTGCATTTTAGGAAGTGCCCACTTAGAAAATTAATAAAAAATCAAATATTCATTAAAAAATTATCAGAAAATATCCAGTTCTTACTACATACTGTTATCTAACTTTTGACTGGAGCGATTTGAAAAATACTACAAAAAAGTCCACTGTGCTCGGGTCACACAAGAGTTGCTATGTTATGTTTTTCTAACAGAAACAACAACAATGTGTGTGTGTCCCTCTTTTGAACCCCTTAATCTCAACCATTTTCAAAATAAATTAGTAGTTTAGAAAGTAGACTTGGAGCACTGCGGTCCTTGTTTTTGTTCCATCTAAAAATTTTGACTGTAGCTATCCTCAATTTCACATCCAAGGTCAGTATTTCCTGATTTCAGAAAAAAAGTGGCCACTTAAGCCCCCTTTTTGGGAACCATCTTGGTGCACTTACCCCTTCCCTCTTTGCTAGTCTTTGTCGGTAAATGTCCCTTTCCTTAACTTTCTTTTTGGCCTTGGGCATTTTCTTTTTCATTTTGGCGGACCCAAAACTGGAACTGGGTCCAAACCCAGGAACTTCCTCAAAGTTCCTAGTTTGGATTTAGTCCCGATCCTAGTTCCACATTTTTGGTTCTTTCGCTTATGGTTTCCTTTGTTTTGGTTGTGGGGTTTTCCTTCCCCTTTCTCTTTCTTTCTATTCCTTTCTTTTCCTCTTTTCTGGTGACGTCGGAGGCGGGTTTGGAATGGAATTCAAACCCAAAACTTGGAGGCTTCCTCAAAGTTTATGGTTCGGATTTGGTTCTGACCCTGGTTCCATCTGTCATTTCGCTCCGGCTCTACCGGTGTTTTGGTTGCCGTCCTTTGCGTTTTGGGTTTCTTCGCGGAAGCAAGGTTGGTTCGAGGTGTGAACTTGGAAATGTTGGTTATTTCCCTGGCTCGTCCCCACCCTGACCCTGGTTCCGATTCCGGTTTCTATTTTGGTTCCGCCCCCACTTGAAGTAAGTCTTTCCTTACGAATTATGGTAAAGTAGGAAGTGTTATGGGTAAGTTTGAGCGGGACATGTTGGTGTGAATAATTGTCTTGTACCTAGCTTATTCATTCACTAGGTAATTAGGGGACATATTCACATGGTTAAGTTTACTTAGGTAAAAGATTCTTTCTAGAAGTCTTAGTTGGCATTTCTAGAACTTATCTTATCTAGCTAGGATACATCATTTCCTAGGTGATTAGGTTGTTGGTTGTCACATGTCATAGGATCATGACATTTTTCAACATCATGTTCACTACTACATTTCAACCTTGCCCATATAAGCAAGGCATCTCATGTACATTTTCATGGCATAGCAATATCAAGCAATTCAGCCATTATTCAATCTTGCATTGTGAAGCAAGCTTTATTACCATTCTCTCTCTTGTGTGGAAGTGTTTTGATCGCAACTGATATTGGGGGTGTTGAGGAGTCGCCATTTACTCCTACATGGTATCAGAGCACTCTAGGTGTTGCAGATTCCTTCCCAGATCTGAGGGTGATATTTTGGCTTGAATATTTTTGTTGGGTGTAGATTGGGGTTTCAATAACCTTACGGTTGAGTTCAAAATGCTCCGCAAATGAATTTTGACTATAAATTTGTCCATTTTGGATAAAGTTGTTTTTGAGGAAAAAAAAAATTGCTGGGACAACCCCTTGTGCAGTACGATTTTCTCATTTTCGCAAAAAAATATTTTGTTAAATATTTTCTTCATATTTATTATCAATATTTTGGGGAAAAATATTTCTTTTGGGCATTTGTTTTGTGTACCTGTGTTGGTATAAAATCTGCATCGACATTTATGCCATTTTCGTGCTTGGTAGTTTCATCAACAATCACATTTATCCGCAGATCTAGTCCCATCTGCCTAAATCCCAGTCGCTTGGTGATCGAGCCTGTCCACATTATCGCGGATCCTAGTCATTGGTCGGCATCTCCTTATAGTTGGTGTACAATCTAATTGCATTGGTCGCTACAGATGGTTCATCTCTACAGCTGCATTCATTTTTCTGCGGCAGATCGTACTTGGTTGGTCAGCATACCTTACCTCCATGCATCGGATTGTACATTGATCCACCAGCATTAATCATTATTATTTGGTCACTGGTCATTCAGGATCTGTTCGTTAGCCGAGTCAAACCCTACTAACCCGTGATTGGCTCATCCTCTATTAGAAATCTCTGTCCTCTTTGCACAATACACTGGTACGTGGTCAACCTGTCCTTCATTGTTAGCTATCTGCAATTTTTCCACATCGACCTAAGTTTCCATTGGCATCGGCATGGTACAAAGTCACATCAATTGCACGATGGCTCATATAGTCTACACTATCCCGCGAAATCTACGAGTCTAGTTGGCTTCGGTGGTCTCTGCATTCTCATTGGCAGTGCAACGTCGGCTTGTACCTTCCTGTTCCCTTGTCAAAGGGTACGAAGCTGCCTTTATTGTATCACAGGTTCTTTGTGTATGTTGTCGGCATTTTACAAAGGCTTTACATATATTACCTTATATTATTTGTTTGGGCTGACATTTGAATAGTTCTTTGTAAGGATTAAACCTAGCGGGTGTTTTATTTTTGCATTGTATGCTGACAAGGTCATATTGATGACCAGATTTAAGCCCCGAGTGCCGAAAATTTGCACCTAATTAGTGTTTATAGAACCTTGTATTTGCCCCCAAGTGCCTATTTATAGGGCTTTTTTTCATTTTTTCATAAATTTTGCATACATAGGCCATTTTTCAGAAACAAGATATCATCGGAAAGCTGGAAGAGTCATCTTTTCAGTGGTGCAAATATTTTGTAGGGATTTTTCAGTTTTGTGCCTCTTTTTCTAGATTTAAGACAGATCTTTATTTTTGGCTTTCGGTGCTCATATCTTTGTAAATGGATGACTTAATTACTTTGGAGAATGGGAACTATAGTCAATGGAGTAATTTAATTCTCACTCATCTTGGTGAGAGAAATCTATTGCCCTATTTGTTTGATAAAGTTCCTTGTCCTCGCACAACTAATGAGTATTGCATTTGGAAAGGATTTAGGGCTGGTGTCTTTAGAGTTATTTTTGAAAATGTAGATGATGACTTTTTGGAGACACTTATTCACTTTGAATGTCCTCATGCTCTTTGGACTCACATTAGAGAGGTGTATGAAGACCATGATTCTTCTCCATCTCTTGAAGCTCCTCTTTCCAACTCACATGTGCTTCATTCTTCAAAGTTGATAACCCATTCTTGTGATCCTTTGGAGGAGATTGCAAATGCTTCAGAGGTTCCTGATTCTTCATCTTCTATTGATGAGTCATTGAGTACTACCATTGATTCATTGCAGGTAACTAAGAGTCTTCCTTATTGGGATTCCTATTTGATAGACATTGCTTCTTTGTTTGTGGAGTCTCACATTTCAGATTTGGAGGACCAATTTGAGGGTCTATCTCTCCTATTTGATGAAGGTTTGTATTCAAAATTTGTTCAAGATCAATTTCCATTTGTTCCTGGTTTTTCACAATTTGTTGTGATTGGGCATGTACCTAATTGGATTGTGGCATCTTCATCATCCAAGAACTTGGCAACACATGAGCAGATTTCAGTGACACAATATTCATACATTTGGATTCCTCTTCTTACAAGTTTCTATCCAAAATGGGAAGCATTCCTGTAGTTGTACTTGGTGTATCTTCTTCCTAAGGGGAGAAACATTGTTTGTACGCATTGGATTATGTTTTGTCTTCAAACATTAACCATTTATGCAGGAGATCATACATTGTGGGGAGGATATCTTATCTCTCTACTTCCCTCTTATGGGGGGGTATTTGATTGTATATACATGATGCATGTTTTCCTTGGGGGGTATCATTGAGTCCTCCATACATCATGTTTGTTTGTTTTGTTTTCTCTCTTTTGGAGAGGAGTTTTGTCCCACTGGGTTTTCTCCTTTTCTCCACTTGTGAGAGATTGCATCATTTGCATTGTAAATGGGTACCTAACATGGCCTAGTAGTCGGGACCCATAGTCATAGTCTTTGCACAGTTTGCATAATAATCTTCTCCCTAAGTTGCACTTAAGGGGGGTGTTGGTGTGAATAATTGTCGTGTACCTAGCTTATTCATTCACTAGGTAATTAGGGGACATATTCACATGGTTAAGTTTACTTAGGTAAAAGATTCTTTCTAAAAGTCTTAGTTGGCATTTCTAGAGCTTATCTTATCTAGCTAGGATACATCATTTCCTAGGTGAATAGGTTGTTGGTTGTCACATGTCATAGGATCATGACATTTGTCAACATCATGTTCACTACTACATTTCAACCTTTCCCATATAAGCAAGGCATCTCATGTACATTTTCATGGCATAGCAGTATCAAGCAATTTAGCCATTATTCAATCTTGCACTGTGAAGCAAGCTTTATTGCCATTCTCTCTCTTTTGTGGAAGTGTTCTGGTCGCAATTGATCTTGGGGGTGTTGAGGAGTCACCATTTACTCCTACAAGACATTTTCATGATTTAGAAGACTAATAGAGACCTGGTTTTGTAGGATCAAGTCATGTGCATGAGGATATTTCTTAAGGATCTCGACAAAAGGTCTTGCCGACCTAATGGGGTCTTGCCGACATGTTTTGTGCCCTCGATGTGACGCATTTGAGTTCGTCGAAACGTCTTCCCGACTAAGGCTGGTCTTGCCGATGGTCTTTGCGAGATCAGTATTACCTCTGTGGTTCATCGAAACATTTCACCGACTGTCCCAGGCTACATCGACAACTTACAGAAGAATCGATCTGGGGTAGGAGGAGCTCGCAGAGAAGGAGGGGCATGCACCAGGAGGTCTCAGCGAAACGTAGGAGTCTCGGCGACGCGCTAGGAGTGAAAGAGAGGCATGTCGGTATAACTGAAGAGGGGTCTCCCCGACATAAAAGGTTGCCAAAGAATGATGAATTTGGTGAAGGATAAAAATTTTAGTGTGATGTCTGGCCGAAAGGTCTGAGGTCACAGTGAGAATAGGAGGTCTTGCCAAGAGCCTAATGTCTCACTGACATAGTGTAAAGGGGGGGTCTATCGGGTGTCTTCGGTGAGAGAATTAGTATATTACAGCGACAAAGGGATGAGCTAGTAAAGCTTTCGCCAAGCCATGGGGTGTCTATAGGATGTCTTCCCGATAAGGGGAGGTTACAGTGAAACGCATATAATGAAAGATTTCGTTTTGGTGTGACTGCGGGAGGGTCTTGGGGACACCAGAATTCGGCGAAAGGAAATGAATGCAGTGGGAGGTCTCGCTGATGATCCAAAGTCACACCTATGACAAGGATCGACAGAATTTTGTGATGTTGGTATAGGGTCCTAGCAAAGAAAATAAGTCTCCCCGACATAGAACGAAGCGGCAACGGTGAAGGGTTATGCTTTTTCCATAGGGTCTTGGCGAAGGAAGGAAGTCACACCAAAAGGAAATGAGCTCAGGGAAAAAGTGGGGGTTCGCTAAAGGATTGGAGCTTCGCCATGTGGTCTCAGCAAAGGGTTGGTGTCTCACCGACATACGATATTGATCGGACCACCGTTGACTGCCTGGGAAGCTCGCGTGGCGCAGGCCCGATTGATCACGAGGAAATCTACAAGATGCAAGCGATGTGGGATCCTTCTCAGATCATGAGCCAGTGGACTAGATTAGGAACTATGATATCTGGATATGAAGAAGAAGCTCGATGCTCTGCTTCCATGAGAGCGGTCTACATGCAAAACAAGCAGAGAGTCGAAGGTAGAAGATAAAGCCGTAAAAAGAGGGGACAGCTATGAGATCTACTGGCAGAGGTAGCTCGACATTAATGATGATAATTTAGGGCACTCAACGTAGCTTTTCCAGAGTTTGAAGTTGAACATGGAGGTGTGGGAGTTATGACGGTAGCTGCAAAAGATCTGCAAAGCACCTCAGGGGACCATCTTCACCGATATAAGACAGCAAGGATTCAGATTTATTGCAGAATCCACTTTTGTTAAAGATCTGGCCGCCGACTTCCTGACACCATGGAATATTTTGTAAACCCTAAAAATGGGCGCCGAAATTCTTCTTAGGGAGATGTATATATGGCATTCTTGCCTCTTTAAAAAAGGGGGTTTTTTCTAGAATTCTAGTGTTAGCACTTCTAGATTAGAACTTCTAGGTTTAGAGAACTGTTTAGAGCTAGAACTATTAGGAGTTAATCAGCTAGTAGAAGGAGATCGAGTTGCATCTTGATTCTCAGTAATGAGAGCTTCTCATGTCTTCTTAGTTAGCAATTAGATTTCAGTACAGATTGTAATGTATTTTCAAAGTTCTTCTAGTGTAGATGGAAGCAGTCTGAAGACACAAGTTTTCTATACACTGGTGATTGTGCCGTATTTCTAAATGTTGCTTATCTATCTAACCCACAGTAGAAGCAACCAAATTAGAATCTATTTCATATTGTGTTCTAGAACGGTATTTATCTAAAATTAATCATCTGATTTTGAAAGCTTTCAAGGAATGAAATCTCATTTTGTGTTTTTCTTAAATGGTAGTTTATAATCATTTGTTAAAAATTAGCACTATGAATGAATGATACTGTGTGTTAATCACAAGTTAATTTGTTCTTCAGTTTTAGTTTACAAATTCCTTGAAAGGCAATAAGTCTGGTTAAATTGGATGAACTATTGTTCTTTTTCTGTTCCAAAAACCCTGATCCATCTTTTTTGTATTTCTTTAAAACCCCTGGTTAGAATAGGTTTTATTTCATGCTTTATCTTAAAACAATCCAGAAGCCCAACACCAGCAAGCCCCTTGAATATTACTGTTGCATTGGCCACTGAGTAACATCAGCACAGTTGAGACCCAACTACCAAGACCTTGGGAGCTAAGGCATCCATGTGTTACCTTTCTCTCTCAGGAGAAGTAGAGTAGTAATATTCTGCTTGCATTGTTGTGGTGCCAAAATCACCATCAACAGGAAACTTGGGCACTGTTATCCTATGCAAATGTGATATTCTTTTTAGTGTCATGAATCCATTCAACAATCTTGGTGAGATCAATTGGTGCATTGACTTTATCTCAGGGAAATCAAGGGATACATCACTTTCCATTCGATGGGTTTGTTTCCATTCATTTGCTTTCTAAACAAGCTTTACATGGGAACTTTAACAAACAATGCTTTATTCAAAGAAACCTCACAATGCATATCATCCAGAGCCTCTATGAAAATGATTTTCTTTTCAATATCATGCAAATTTTCAGACAGCCAATCGAGATTGACTAGTGTTGCAACTTTGTTCTCATGGTAGGTTCAAATAGTGCACCATCCTCACCATCACGCTATAAGGAATAGTTTTATTTTCCTCTGCCTCATTATGCCAAATGAAGTAAACCCTCCACATACTGAGCTTTTCAAAAGAACTTTCTTGAAGAGTTTACTAAAATGCAATACTTTCAATTTCATATTGTGCAAAACATGTCGGGCCCCATGTGGCCCGACTAAAAAAAAATCATTTTGAACCAAATTTTACCTTCAAATTGACTTTAGGTAGCTTTTGAATATATTAGAAATTGAAAACATGAAATGGGTTTTCATGAAAACTCACTTTCAAACACTTTTGCAAAATGAGCAAAACGAGTCAGGTGGGCTCCAGAATCACCTTTTAAAACTGGGCAAACGACCTCATGGAGACATAAAAACTGGAAGAATTGCAAAAATTGGTCCAAAGAATGCAATGCAAAAGACAACTCGGCAAAACGAGTCATGAGGTGAAAGATATTCCCTGTCAAAGTTTCCCTCTCAGACATTTCTACAAATGTAGCTGTTCAAAACCAGTTAAAACTCAAGAGATGACCTCATTGTAAAAATATCAAATCAGGTCTAGGTGAGCTACCACTGGACATAGTAGTTCCCCTTGGTACAGTGAACATGTGTACAAGAGGGATTATCTTGAAACATCTCCCATCAAAATTTATTGATGCTCAAATTTGGCCTCAAAAAAAGGTTTCGGTGCAAAACTGAAGAAATTCCATTTGGTTTTGATATGTTAAAAATAGTAAATCAACTCATAAGGCCTTGAAAACTGACATGTGATCTCATTTTGGTATACAGAATGCAAAAAAAATCATTTTTTCATGATAGTCATCTGGTTGTAAAATGCAAGCTCAAACAGGAATCTACTTTGCAAAACTGAACATTTGCAAACAACAGAAATGTGACAAAACCCTCCAGCCTCACTTTTTGAAACCCTGACAAAACTTACCGTGGGAAGATGAAAATTGACATGCACATTCACATAGGACACATGAGTTTTTCTGCAAAGGTATTTTGCTTAGAAATCAGTGGGCTTCAAATTATGACTCTCCAAAGTAGGTCACTCAATCAAGTTCATCAGGTGCACTTTTGAAAGTGTTGAGGCAGAATTTTGAAATGGGCATCTCAAATTTGCAAATTTTGAGAGTGCCAATAGTGGCTCCGACTAGGGATGATGCCCCCTGTGGGCATAGCAAGATTCTAAATCTCTAGGGAGTAGACCAAATACTGAGTCCATCAAGTGTCCTCAAACTGCTCCTTTATTCATTCTTTCTTTTTCAACTTCATCTGGTGACACCAAGGCTGCCAAATGAGAAAATGGGAGTCAACATTTATCTCTGTGAAACACAATTCTGCAAAAAGAGTTGATCTCCCTCAATTTGTGCTTGCATTTGTCAAACCACAACAACATAGGTGATTGCATCTATGCAAACACAAGGATTAGGTTGCCTTTGTGCAAGTGAGAACTTGCTCTCTATTTTCCTTTGTCATCAATTGGCAACTAAATCAAATAGGCCACATCATTTCCACTTTCTTCATTCTTTGATTTTGTATCAAATGGCAAGATTTGAAAATGGGGATCAAGACCATATGAAAGCATAGTCTGATCACAACAATTTTCCTAATTGAACATGCTTGTACCTCTCAACATGCCATCATATACAACATCATCAACATGTTCATAATCACTATGCATTTGAAAGTCAGACATACTTTCCAAATGTTGATTGTCATGTGGCAACAAGCTATCATATTCATCATTTACATCATTCTCAAACTAAAAACAACATTCCTCGATATCTTGCACATTGCCACATTCTATGAAAACTCCTTCTAGCTGACAAAAGTAGCACTCACAATCTAACTTGTGGCTGGAACTATCAATTTCAATCTTATCATTAGTTTGCATGTCAAAGGTGAAATTATAGGACTCACCAAAAAATTTGGCATATCATGCAAACTATTTCCAAGTGTATGCAAAGAGATACACCCATGAATTGGCACACTCTGTATTTGTTCTTCATCATGCTAGTAGTGAGAGTCATCAAAAATTTCTGACTCATCCTCATCTATTGTCATATTGTCATCTTCTGAACATAAGGTATCAACCTTTTCAATATCACAAGCTTGCTCAACAACAAGCAATTTTGGTTCAGAATCATAATCTAATTTCTCATCAAAATCAACCTTTATTTGCTTATTCAAAGACTCATGGCTAGGCTCATTCAAGTAATCAAACAAATAATTTTTCAAATCTGCATTACAATCTTCATAACTTGGCTCATCAGATGCACAAACTTCATGGTCATATGTTGCTTCAAACTCATCAAAACAGATTTCTGATTTTGCATCAGCATGCACACTATCATACTCATCATACATTGCATCATCACCATCAAGTAACTGTTTTTCTTCATGCACATTATCATCATCACAATCAATTGGTTCATCATTTGAAGGAGAATCAAAGACACATGCAACATATATCACATCATGAAGATCATCATCATTGTCAAAGACAATAGGAGCAACAAATAATAACTGAGTTGTTCTAATGTGTACATCTTTGATATTCGGTGATCAGTAGATTTGAAATTTGTTCACTGCTTAATAGATCACTGTTCTGATCTATTATCTCAACCACTTCCTCTTCTCGACCTTCATAATAATTGTGTACATTATCAAATTGCAAATCAGGACATATCAAGGTGTCATCATCATCAAAATATGAGAACTCAATGGGTTGATCATAAACAGGGCTTCCCCAATCATATGAGATTGAATTGCTAACAACATTGTCACATGCATGGTCACAATCCATCATAGATAATAGATTGTCCATTTGTTCATCCTTATTCACGACTGAGCTGTCATAACAGCAATCCACATCATTTTCAATCTCAACATTGGACTAGATGTCCTCATTGAGTTTGTCATTTACATCCTCTTGAGGGTAGA